>JAOWBL010000287.1:0-17942 GCA_028564865.1 Zenarchopterus dispar | reverse complement strand
AGAGAGAGAGAGAGAGAGAGAGAGAGAGAGAGAGAGAGAGAGAGAGAGAGAGAGAGAGAGAGAGAGAAAGAGAGAGACATATATATGTCCCTAGGAATAAAGCATTACCTTGTAAAACCATTAAACTGTGATATACTTTCTAATTACTAACACATATGAGCTTGGAAAAGTCGACAGTGTCGTACCCTGAACACCTCAGTGTGATCCAGTCGGGACACCAGCACCAGGCTCTTGGGGGCGAAGATTTTAGCTGCCTGGACAACAGCTGGCTCCTCATCTGCTTCGCTGACCTCGGTCCTCTGTGGGTGAACAGAGAGTAGGGGCAGTTCAATCACACCAAACTAAATAAAATGCTTCAAATTTAAATGAATGGATGAATTTTATGAATTTATTATTTTCTCATGAAAATCTTTTTTTTTTCCTTTTGATAACACTGTACTTTCAAAACAATGTAATCATAATTATCCATGATTTATTTATTACAAATACATTTGATGACTAAAACAAATGAAGAGATGGAACAATACTTGAAGAGTATACAGGTATTTGCCAACACAACAGCATTGTTCTCTTTCAACATACAATTTGATTGTATGACCTAGACAAACAACACTGTCCAGCAGTGACTCAGTGAAATTTTTGGGGGCAGTTGGCCAAGACTCAGTGCACCACGTAGTTCCACTGGTGGCTGATGTGGAACCTAGAAAACGTTGGGGCAAACTACTCAACACCGCTGACCCATGACCACTGGAAACAGTTTAACATGGCCTTGCAGCCGGTCCCCTGGAGATGATGAGAAATCCGATGCAGGTTTCATCAAAGCTGAAAATGAGGACAACAATGTGCCTCTGCAGCCTTTGGGCCAGGTTGCACAACCCCCTCCCCTGAGCATATGAGACTTTCGATATTAGTCTGAGATCCAACCTATATAACCAGTGCAAAACTCAACTTACACCAATACAGGAGAACCTAAGATAACAACAAACTAAGGTATTCGTCCGTTGGTCCTCTTAATGCACCTTTTTGTGGCATGTTCATAGAAAATCTTGCAGATGACCATCAACCTAGCAACAAACTTAGGAATGAGCTACAAACGCTGGATTCTTATGAAGCTGCCTCAAGGAGACAGTAGGACATTGCCCAAAAATGGTTCGTAGAGTCTTTGCAGCCATGTGTATGGGTCATTGTGACTGAGGTTTTACATCCACTTTAAGCCCCCACTATTCTAGTTGATGAGAGCAATGATACAGCACGGGCTGTGGAGCATTTTCAAAGTCCCAGAAGTGACCATCTTCTCCACTAAAGACACACTTCAAGATTAGCTTGGCGTTTGAAAATTGCTATACAGTGTCAATTTACATGCAGCAGATTAAGCTGCCAGGAAGTCAGTCATAAGAATGGTAAAGAGAATCTGGGAAATCTTCGACATAAAATACAATGAGCAGTGTCTGACTCCTACAGGAACACTCCCTTTTACTGTGGGGGCAGTGGGTAAATGATACAGAGGGTTTTAGAAGTCACATGCCCAACTTACTTTTGGTAACAGTTAGTTAGCTATTTCAGCTTGGCTTAGCTCATGCTAATCACAACATTAAATAATATCACCTTACACTGACCCATGATCAAACCGTGATCAAAACTGTCAATCCACCTTCATAGTGATTAAAATATGTCTCACCTAAAATTAAGCTTTGTAGTACTCTATATTTCATTTTATAGAATTTAGATGAAAATAATCAATTTTTAAAAGAAAAAAGTTTCTCTGTGAAATAAGATTTAAACCAACTATGAACAGTTCCAGACATCCTAATATGTGTGTGAAGTTAGCTGAGATGAACGGAGTGTACAGCTGTCTCAAAGGCTGTAATTAATACAGTGAAGTTAAATAAGAAAAGATTTTTCTGAACCATGTTACTCTTCCAGTATCTTGACTTGTGCTTTCTGTCAGATCACTGTTAAGATAAACATTAAATGAAGATCTGTGGCAGTCAGGGAATGGAAACGAAGAGAGGACACATGCAACATGGACAATTTTAGTTGAAAGCCACCTCACCTGTACATTGTCCAGACCCTCCCAGAAGGTAAAGCAGGCACAGTAGTTACGCTCTGAGTTGATGTCAGTCAAAACTGCAACAAAGAACGAAGCCGGCTGCTGCTCTGGGACCAGCTGCCAACCACTGGGCTGACAGAACTAGAAAAGAGGTAAGAAAAAAAATCAAAGTCAGATGGGCAAAGGTTCAAAGGAAAGAAAAAGAAAAAAAATGAATGCATAGATGATAACCTTTAGAACAGAAAACATGTGTGGGTATTTATGCTTACATCCTTTACACAGTCATCAAGTCCCATTTTCATTAGGCTGGATATCTGCTCTGCTTGATAGAAGAGCCAACAATTCCTTAGAAAGAATTAATTACCTCACACAGCATGAGTTCGCCATCGAAAAACATAATCGTAACCTTCATCATTTTTCAGATCGGTTTGCATAAATGCCATCATGAAAATCTTTACACCACATCAGTTTTGTACCAGCCAGTTTACTAGATTTTACTCGATTTTCCTAACCACAGAATGTCTGCTTTGCAGCAGTGGCTTGCAGAGCAGACAGTGTCATGCTGTTCCAGTCCATGTAACTGTCTGATGCAAAAACACAACCATGTAAAAATTAGAGCTGTCAGAGTTAATGCTTCAGCAAATTTTGCTATTTGTCCTGACACAAGATTAAAGCACATGTATTTCAGGAAATGTGAGCCTCAGACAGACAACAGACAACTGGATTATGTAGTTATACAATGTAGTTCATCAAATGGTGTTTTTTAGTTTTGTTTTTATTGTATTTTTATGTCCATCCAGCCATTCATCCCTCCAAGCACTTCTGCTCATCTGAGGCAGAGATTTAAGCCTAAAAGCCCAGAACTCCATTTACCTCTACTGGGAAAGCCAAGCGTTCCCAAGAAAGCAGGGGCAATCCTTTCAGTATGTCCAGTTCTGCCCTAGGCTCTCCATCCAGGTTGGGCATGCCCAAAACAACTACCAAAGGAGGCATCCAGGGGCCATCATAACCAGTTGTTTGAACCACCTCACCTGGCTCCTCTTGAAGTTGAGAAGCAGTGATTCTACTCCAAGTCCCCCTCAAATGGAAGGAACTTCTCACCCCATTTCTGAGCTTTACATCTAGTGTCCCTACAAAGGAAACTTATGTCAGCCACCTTTATCTGCAATATCATTCTATTCTTTCAGTCACTACTCACAGTTCACTACTATCAGAACATAAATTGACCAGTAATCAGAGACTTGTCTTTTGGCTAAACTCCCTCCTCTCCAATAACCAACTCAAGACCCTGATTTACTGCAAACGGTGCCCCAATCTTTTACTCCATTTTTCCCCTCAGTGATGACAAAGACATAAAGACACTTAAACTCCTCCACTCGAAGCAACACCTCATCCCAAACCTGAAGAGGATAGTCTACCTTCTTCCAACTCATTTGAAGGTACAGATTATGGACTATGGTTATGAACTACTTCAGTGCAAGCTAGGTTGAGTAATACTGCCGAAAGATAAAATCTCACATTTTCAAAGACAGTCAACTGCATTTAAAGACATTTAAAGATTACTTTCAATATTGGAATAAATAAAGTGTAATCTTAACTTTAAGGGTTCATTTATTATGAAATAAATAAGCAATAAAGCATAATATGCACTGTCATGCCTAAGGTCAATTGTACCCAGCACGTGTACGAACCCAAGTTTTTCAGCTAAAACTAAACACTATATTTTTACAAATGTGGAATACAACTGCAACTGTCTTACCACCAGCTTTTGTTCTTATCTTTTAGGATGCTGCAGGAAAACGAGACTGCCTGTGTTCTCTCAGTGTCTTAAGGGTGCTGCTGTCATGTCACCTGTCAAAGGTGATGCCTCCAGTGACTGCCACTCATTTATAAATGAATTATAAATCAGTTAGTTGCCACTAAGTCGAAACATTACAGAAGTTACATGTTTCCAGTTGCCTGCTTCTGTTTAATAATTTGTTAAAATAAATTAGCTATGCTGCTACTATTAGCTGCCATGGACTATATACACTATGAACTATACATTTAAATTAATCACCAATCAATTTCGTAGACCGCCCTAGTGCGTTCGATGAAGCCAACATGGCCACATCATCTACAAAAAGCAGGCACGTAATTCTGAATGATCAAGAAGGCACAGCAGCAACTCCACCTCCTGAGGATCTTAAAATAAAAAAATAAAAAGAAATCACACCTTGGACAGGAAGCTGCTTGTGTCCTTCTACAGATGCACTGTTGAAAGTGTTCTGACATACTTCATCTCAGTGTGGTATGCCTGCTGCACTTCACAGGAAAAGATGGCGCTCCTCAAATTATTAGCCAAGTACAAGACTCATTGCTACAAAAAAAAACCTGCAGCACCCGAAAGGACACACCCCACCTGGCACATCAGCTGTCTGAGCTGCTCCCCCGAGGCCAGAGGTGTCGGACATTATAAGCCAGAACCAGCAGACTGAAAAACAGCACCTATCACAGGACTATTGCAATGATAAACGGTCATTGAAGAGCACATTTCTTCCTTCCATACACACTACAATTATGTGCAATGTTGTCCAATATACTATTTTTCTGTTTTTTAATATTTTCTTTTTTTATCTATATTTCATCATTTTTATTTTTTAGTAATAAAAAATAAAAATAGATAGAATAGAATAGAGTTGCACTAAATTTTACTATCTGTATATTTTGTGACAATAAAGTTCTAATTCTGAGGTTACCCAGCCAGACCTCTTCTGCTTGTTAGCTGCTAGAAATTCTATCTATAAAAGTTAGGAACAGAGTGAGTGACGAAGTGCAACCCTGATTGAGTCCCACACCCAATGGAAACAAATCTGACTCACTAAATGCTAAAGCTAAAATGCCAAGTCATTGTTATTTTCATAATCGACACTCCATTCCATATTATGCCTATCATCCAGATAATATCTGGCTGCTAGCCCATTTCCAACAAAACTACAAGGAAATGGAATGGTTATTGGAGCCTGCTGTGCTGTATAAAATGCAAAACATAACTAAACATTATAACCAACTGAAACATAATTAACCATTAACAATGTGCAAATCCCCTTCACAACACTTTTACAGAGGCTTTTTTGGATTTACCGCATTACAGACCGCTACAGGAGATGATTCATGGCCGTAACTATAACTTACTACAATGGAAGTGTATTGAACTGAACTGAATCAATATGAATTCAAGTGAAAAGAACTGATCTATATTCCAATACCAATGCCCAGACTCTGCATATTGGCTGGCACCCAATACCACTTTATTTAAATATTTCATTCCTAAATTTGTCAAACTAAATGTAACATATCACACTTTTTGTCTCCACCACTTTCAATTTTAAACTGCTGTATTCAAAACATGTTAAAAGTTTGTGTGTTATCTCGTAAATTTCCATCTCCATGTGACAAAGATAAAGATCAAACATCTTATGGCAGTTTAATGTGTTGGATCAGTTAATTCTGCAGGTTTCACATAATCATTTTTGTCACCGCACACAGCTAGGGCATGATATAGCAAGGGTGGTACACATAAGACTGGAGTGAGAAGATCAGTTTCATGGAAGTGCCTCGCTAGCCAATACCCCATCAAGCCATTAACATGATAGTGGGAATGTAAGCCTATAAGTAACATGTCCATCGGTGTTAACTTACCAGCTCTATGCCTTGTGGGAATGGGCTGTCCTCCCAGTCTTTCTCAGGAAACCGCTGGAGAATGCAACCTTGTCCCTCACCCTCAACTGCAGGGAGACAGACAGAGGGACTAAGTCAAAGGTCAGTCTGTTGTTTTAGACTGTTTGTTTCTACAAATAAGCTCCACTGAGTTTTTTCTTTTTAACATATTAGTGACACAGCATTTATAAATCATTTAAGCTCTTAAGCTCTCATATATTGCAGTACACATAAAAATGTTGCTATAATAAAACAAAAAGTATGATTTTCTACCCCACCAATACAAGACACAAGTTCTAAATTTGCTCCATTTGTAATCTAGTTTTAATTCCATGTCACAAATAAATAACAACATAGTAAATTCTGATATTATGACACTTCAAGTACCTTAGAGGACGTTTGATAGGACAACATTGCCTAATCAAATTTGACAAACTGTTTTAACATCTGATCAGAACAGCTTGTTTGACTGGAAATAAGGACGTAGTCAGACATCCACCTCTTCCAACTTGCATATTTTCTTTAAAACGGCACTGGTTTGCAAGTAATCCACTCTAAGTTACTTGCAACAAAAACTAAAGCCCAGCTAGCTTTGACACCATGGACAGAGTTAACCTTTGTGTCCATGATCAGCAATAAAACAGATTTTTAGAGGGAAAACATACAATAAAGTCACAAGAATCAAGAGGAAGAGTTTTTTAAGAAGCAAAGACAAACTGAAAAAAAAAAAAAACAAGCACAGCTCCAGCTTGTCACAGAGTGGACATCAGCGACAGCCACAAGAAGGTACCAACCCATTTGACAAACAAGATGTACCATGTGCCAGAACACATACCACTGAGTTAAAGATTGTTCTTACTGGAGAAATGAAGTTAAATTGATTGAAGATGAAAGCATTTTGAACAGCAATATTACTCTGTTTACCAAAGCAGCTATGACAGACTAAAATATTCCTGAATTAATCTCTGGGGTCAGCTATCGTTGACACTAATGTACACACACGATGTGTGGTCAGACGTGGCTAGATAGTTGCATGAAAGACCCGAGTCAAAGCCAAATCGACAAGCTGGTCCAAACAGAGACCCAGAGTTACAGACCCTTTAGATTTGGAAATGGTGAAGTACTGTTTCCAAAAAGAAAAGAGAAACTTCCAGTCAAAACTGAAACTGAAGTTGTTCTGATGATGTCCCCTTACTGTTGAGCAAAATGTCCCTGAAGAAAGTGGGAAATGTTTTTAGGCATGAAGAATGACAGAGCTGTCACATTCCTGTGCCTCTTGAGTTCACTAGCTCAGGATATTATTGTGTGGACAACAAAAGCGAGCTGCAATGAAAATGATGTCCTTATTGTCAGAGCTGAGATATCTAAAAAAGAAGAACGCTAAATTCTTTAGAAAATCCCCAAAACAGTTCGGTTATGCTTCTGCAGACCGGATCTCCAGAGACTCACTCAAAAACCCTGAAACATGGACAAAGACTGTTCCACTATTCTGAAAGAAATCACTTATGATTTTGAGATAGGTCAAGGATACCGCAGCACAAAACCTACGCTGATTTGCCTTTAGCCTCGGAGTACAATGAGATAGTGGCAATGGGCTGAAACCCGGCATATGGTACCTCCTAATAACTGACCACTTCACATGCTTCAGTGCTTCAGTTCTGGAAACTTTGACGACAAAGAAACCCCCAGTTATTGTCAACTCACTCATTCACCCATGGATAAGTGTTCATGGAGCCCTAAGAAGGATTTACACGGACATTGGTGAGGAGTTCAACCACAACGAGATTAAAAACATGGCAGAAAAGTTCAATATTGATCTGAAGACTACAGCAAGATAGTCCCTGGAGTAACAGACCGCTTGAATGATACTGACAGATCATCCTAAAGGTGAACAGGAGAATTGGTGTGGCTGGCACACTGCTCTTAACTGGGCCCTTATGGCTAAGAATAGCATGCTCAATGTGCACGGTAGCCCAAAGCAGCTTGTGTTAGGTCAAAATCCCGGCCTCCCTTCTGTTTTGCTCTAGAGGGCACTACAGTGAATACTAGAGTAGGACAGCGTATAGCAGCAGTACACGCCTCCAGCAGAGTTTTCACTGAGGTGGAACGCTCAGGAAAAAAATAAGGAGGGCACTGGGCGAGCAAATCAGGCCTGCAGATGGCAAATACGAGACAGGATAAGGATAACAAATACACGACAATCAGGAAAATGGTACAGAGAATGAAAGCATAGGTCACAATGATGTGTCCGAAAGTTCAGATGATGATACATCAGATGATCCCGGTGAAGTTGCCACCTGCATACGATAGGATCAGAATGTTATTAGAAATTCTCACACGTCTCATTCACTCTGAATGCCAGGGTGTCCCTTATATACATAAGCCATCTCTTGGTTTTTTTAAACACCTTTTTTCACGTAGGTGGAAACAAGAGGGGATTGGAATTTATGCCTTTTCAGAACGTGGCTGTTATATACCGAGAATGGGAAAAGTTAAAAATGTTCAGCACAGAAAAGCCAGCATGTAAGGGCCTACTGTGGGACATATGACTGACAAAAGTAATAACCACGATTCATTCGAGTACTCTTTTAGGAACTAAACTAATTTCAAAGAAGAGAAGACAAGTAATTGGAATGACAAAAAAAAAAAAATCATGAAATTATTAGCTTCTCATACACACGGAAGAGATTTCCTTCGAGATAAGTGACGGTGATGTAGCCATCACTGGCTAACATTTACACACTTGTGGGCCTTTTCAATGTTAAAAATGTGTGATGTGCAAACATGAATAAGTTAGATTTGTTCTCATGCACTCATTTTCCAAAACCAAGACTGCTACCAAACATTCCCCCAGTGTTGGGATCGTGAGCCACACTCGTTCTGTAATGTGTGGGCCACATTCATCTGGTCACAAGTGTGTGGAGCTCCCTTGTTAGTTGTTGCATTGTACCCAAATATGTGAGTGACAAGAGGGGCTTGTTTTGCTTTTAATAAAGATGTACTCATCTTATAGTCACCCCAAGTTACGACGACAGTGTGCAGCAACAACTGCTCTCTGTAATAATTGCAGAATAAAGAAAAGTTGGTTGTTGAATAAAAAAAGAATAGTTGGTTTCTTCGTTTTTCCTTCTTAATGACATTTCATGTGTTCCTTACAAACAAGTGTCTTTAGTTGTTATAATAGCTTAAGAAGAAGCTGTATCTAACAAAAAATGAATAATTTGGTAATAATGACCTGACACAAGTATTGGTTTTTATGACATCCCTAATTAAGAGTGTTACTGATGTAAATGAAAAAAGTATATCATTCTGACAAAGTTGTGACTGGTTTGTTTGGTACCAACAAATCATTAAAACAGCGTGTCTGATTCCAAGTACATACAGTTCAAATGAGAAGCAAGAACTTTTCAGAAATTAAGCCAGGGGGTAAATGGGGGAAAAGGAGAGTGTGAGCTCCTGCCAGCAGTGCTTGCCAGTAAACAGCTACTTCCTCTGCCACCCCAGAGCAGTGCTGCAGCTTTTCAAGTCCTCCAGAAATAGCCCTCACAATCAACCATTCATAGGGGGACAAGAGTGATGCTGGGACGCAGATGAGGTTCTGACGCACTAATGCTTGTGTGTTTGATGGTGTGAGCAGTTTTCCTAGCAGCCACTCAGATGCCTGCCCATTTGGGCCCTGTTGGCAGCATTACCTTAGCAACATTTATCTCCATGCAACCAGGACGTTATGATGAACAGCTGAAGCATGCTGGGGTTTTTTCTTTGTTTTTTTGAATATATTCTTTAACGCTACAAACAATGTGCCAATATTTTCTTTGGAAGTTACTAGAGACGTTCCGATACCAATTTCTTTGTGTCATGATGCAGCAGTGGCTTATGTGCCAGGGTTCAGCCCCAGAAATATTTAACTCCTTCTGTACAGATTATCAATGTCGTGAACCCAGGCTTGGTCACTGCGCTGGCACCATATCTTTAGCCAAGAACTCTCTTATTGCTCAAACAATTTTCTCATGCAGTTTTAAATTCCA
Organism: Zenarchopterus dispar; assembly: GCA_028564865.1. Classification (NCBI taxonomy): domain Eukaryota; kingdom Metazoa; phylum Chordata; class Actinopteri; order Beloniformes; family Zenarchopteridae; genus Zenarchopterus; species Zenarchopterus dispar. Next base: position 8,165 of record JAOWBL010000287.1, on the reverse strand, counting down.
CTTGCCTTTACAGAAAGCGGCTCTTACACACTGGCATCAAGACTGGCAAAAATAGTGCAACGTTCGGCAAACAAAAGCCAATTTGTGAGGGACTGATGAGGAAGTGATGATGGCTATCCACTGGCTAAGCTGACTACCAAACAAAAGGCTTTTCCCTGTCAGCATTATTTTGTCTCGTTATTTATTTTGTCAGGTATATATGTTTCTTTCTTTCCTAAGTTGTTATTCTTTTTCTCTTCCTCTAGATGGAGGCAGAGCAGCAGCCATGGCTGTACCTGGCACACCTTCATTTACCTCTGTGAATGAAGGTAATTTACTTTCATCAATCCTCTATACTTAAGCACAGCTCTGCATTGAGTCAGCACTGGACGGTCATCAGTTTAGCAGTTTAGATGGTTTAAAGAACCATCAAGTGTTGGCCACACAGAAGGCAGTTGTGGGCCAACACAGCCAGGATCTTTACCAGATTAGGGATTCTCTACAAAATCTGGGTGCCACAGCATGTCAGCTCTGAACCAACAGATGGCAACAATAGATGGACAGACGTCCATCTTTGTATCTTCTCCACCTGCCACTGCAGCCACAGTCATCCCTCTGGTCCCATGTTCCCTGCCACGGGCATCCTAAATCCCTACGCCAGAGAGATACAATGGTAAACTTGGCTCCTGTGGCTGCTTCCTCCTACAGTGTACCCTGGTCTTCAACCAGCTACCTAAACAACAGACCAGGCCAAGGTGGCATTTGCAGTCACTTTACTGACTGAGTGTGCCGCACACTGGGCCACAGCAATGTGGGAGTGCAAACCTCTTCAATTCAGAGATGAGGAGGGTGTTTGACCACCCCGTTCGGCGCCGAGAAGCAGCCAGTCAGCTATTGTCCAGCTGAAGGCGGTCCAGGTCAGTAGCTGACTTTACTACTGACTTCTTAACCCTCGCTGCAGAGAGCGGTGGGAGGAGACCTCCTTCAGGATGTGTTTTTACGGAGCCTCAATGATTCTCTCCATGATGAACTTGCTCTCCACCATGAGTGTAAATCCCTGCCGGATCTCATCCAATTAGCCACCAGGCTAGACAACCATCTCACGAAAAGGCAACGTGAGCGTGCTGCTCACTCTGCACTGTCTTCTTCCTGGTCACCCGCTCCTCCTCTTGCAGCTTCTATGGAACCAGCTCCTGCTCCACTAGTTGGACATCCATCTGCAGCACTGGCTGCAGAACGGATGCAGCCTTGACCCAACTCACACTAGCCTCCAACAAAATCAGAATGACCCAGCCTGATCATTCCCTGCTAAATTGTCCACTTTGGCAAAAAGATTAGACCCATTTGAAGTAACAGGAGTTCAAATGGGTCAAACGTTAAATTCTCCTCCCTTTTTTAAGCACTGAACTCAGTCGAAATCAGTTTTGTTATGTTATGACTCTCTCTTTCCTTTTATTGATTCAGGAGCAGACTAAAATGTATTGATGATTATGTAGTGAAAATGCACTCTATCCCATTAGAACCACTCCCCAAGTCTCAGACTATTTACACAATTGATGGCCATATCTTGGCTCAGGTAACACATCACTCAACCCAGAACCTTGTTAGCCTCAGGTAACCACAGAGAAGAAATCCAGCTGTTGGTAATTCAGTCACCCCCACTCTCCTCTCATCCTAAGTCTTCCCAGGTTAAGAACTCCCAACCCACATTTAGACTGGTGTAAGGGGACTATCTCTAGCTGGAATACTTTTTTGTCATGTACATTGTTTGAAGTCTGCCTTGTCTTGCCAGGGTGTTCAGATGTTTCTGGCATCGAATCCACCAGATCTCTCCTCCATCCCTGAGATCTATCACAACCTGGCCCCAGTTTTCAGTAAACAGCAAGCTTTATCTTTGCCTCCACATAGTTCACACAATTGCCAAATCAACATCCTACCTGGAATCAAACTATCTTCTAGCAGACTCAACAACCTGTCTCGCCCTGAACGAGAAGCCATAGAGAAATATATTAAGGAGTCTCTGACAGCCAGGATCATCTGCCCATCTTCTCCTGTTGGTGCTCGATTTTTTTTTTTTTTTTGTCAGCAAGAAGGATAGCAATCTCCAAATTTGTTTAAATTAAAGAATTAACTTTCTTACCAGCACTTTCTTTCGATATATACATACCAGTAATAAAAAAAATGAGGACTGAAAAAAAAAATCCTATACGCCACAATTAGCAAATATCAACAAAACTTCATAAATCCGCTTTTGCCTATTTTAGATTATACCGGCCAGTAGCGCGTCCTAATCGTGCACTCTTGATGACGTCATGTATAACGTATACAAAGCGCTGTTAAAGTGACAGTCACTGTAAATTTAAATGTCTAATTTATTAAAAATACTCTATAAGATTAGGAAAATTCTGAGCAAAGTAAGTGTCTGTCTCTGCCAATCATAACTCTTGATCATAACTGTGATCAATTTTTATCGAAACTGGCATAAAAATAATAGCTGCACCCTAGCGTTGCGGGGCGCATCTATTAGAGCGGGAGCATTTAATAGGAGAAATACGGTACCCATTGTAAGTATCCCCTTTGCTTGACTCTCCATTTTCTCCACCAAGATACCATATTGACTAAACTGGATCTGAGGAAAGTATGTGATCTGGTCAGAATCAGAGAGTAAGATGAGTGCAAGACGGCCTTTAACACCCCAATAGGGCGTTTTGAATATCTTGTCATGCTGTTTGTTCTGACAAATGCCCCTGTCGTTTCCCAGGCCCTCATAAATGACCTATTATGGGACATGCTGAACGGGTTCATGTTTGTTTGTCTGGATGATATTCTCATTTTTTCTCAGTCTAGATGAACACTAGAGACACGTCAGACTTGTCCTCCAGTGTCTCCTTGAGAACTGTGTACTAGTGAAAGCAGAAAAATGCGAGTTCCATGCCAAATCGTGGTTGAGTCCAGAAAACAAACAAACATATATACATGCATACATACATATATGATGTGTGTGTAAATATACACAGACATGGTCTAAATATTGCTGTCTATGTGAGAAAAAAATACTGATGGCATATTCTGTAAAAGACCCTGACCTTTTCTAAACAATTTTTATGCATGATTTCTCCTGCAAGGTGTCACATATACATCTACGTTTAGCCTTTTGTGTCATTTAATCAAAACAAAATTGCTTGCTTGTTTAAATGAGCACTTTAGGCAGAGACAACAAGTGTTTTGTAAAGGTAACAGCTGAAATGCTTTCCGTTGTGACTAGCACTGGTGTCACAGCAGCCTGAAAACAACCATCCTGCGTTCTATATAAAACCAGAAGTGCAATGACCAACAGCCTCAAAATGCAGTGCTGGCTGCACACAGATGGATCTACTACAGAGCCTGTATGTTACTGCTGTTTGGGTGAGTATCAATGCCATAAATGTGACTGCCTGAACCACAAGCTCACAAAAAACATGCTTCTTTGCTGGTTTGCAGACATGCAACGGGGGAGAATCTGTATTCACACTCCAAACATGAATTCCCCTCCAGTCCTCTCCCAGCTTCCTGCTCAAGCCTCAGAGTGTAAATCTAATTGGCTGCTAGGTCTTCAATCAATGTGGTGGAACCTCTGTCAAAACACAGTTATATACTGTGGAGTTTTTCTAAAGACCCCTGTTAGGACGACCACATCCTATCAGCTAGGCATTCATGCCGGTTCTAATATTAACTGATGGTCCAACGTAACATCTAGTTCGAGCACACTGTAACGGTCTAAGACAAACAAAAAGGATGATAGATTCAAGGCTGTATCGGGTTAGCATCTCCAAGCGATGCCAGAATCTTTTTGGCTCCAAATCATAATGAAGCATGTTAAAAAGACACTCTTTGAACACACAAGCTTTCTGCTGCTAACAGTTCTTTGAGAGAGAGCAACAATGTCAGCTGTGAAACCCTGGCAGTGCCTACACTTGTGAAACATGCCACTGACTGATAACCAGCAGCCACTCACTTAACACACACGTACACAAGGCAACCACTTAGTAACACATAAATCAGTGAATTAGACTAAACAGTCAGGCAGGAGAGGGCCAGTAGCAACAATCATCATCAGCTTTAAGCATTAGGCATGGGAGATATGAAAGCCTTGATCTATTAAGGCCATTGGGGATTTAATGTCTAGTTCGCAGATTCATTTTACAGGCTGCCCCAGAATCAAAATAAAAGCCAGTCTTCTTGCCGCTTTCAGGCTTGTAGGACTTGTAATGTTGCAGTTTACAACTTATGAATAAATCACTAGTCAAATTCCACTCAAAATAATAATAACTGACTGTACCACGCTGCATACTTTCTTGGGATAGACCAGCTGAATATTTCATGATTAAATGGGCCTTTATACCATAGCGATCTAGGCCAAGTCAGGGGGCGGGGGGTGGTGGGGGTTCAGATAACGGTCCAAAGCCCTTCCCAACTGTGCGAAGGGACACGGCTCCGGCACAATAACAGGGACAGAGAGGAAGCTCAGTTTAAGTTGTAAAACCGGGCTCTTCATCGATTCCATGTACACATCCACGGACTAATTCAAGATGTCACTGTCGGGAAAATCCAGCAACCACACCGACTACTCTCCGCAACTTTTAGTTTTCTGCTTAAAATGCAGTTTTGACACGCTTTGCTATTATTGTTAGCGTCCACGGATGCGGACGCAGTTTCCACGGCCAAACTGATGAAGAAATCCGTCTTAGGTCGCCTTCCCCCTCTGAGGTAGCCGGGCTGACGTTAGATGGTTAGCTCTTCCAATGTTACGATATGTTTGCCATGAGCACAGCAATAAGACTTTTTTCGTTCCTTCCCTGAAGCTAAAACGTGCTTTAAAGTCAAAGGCTAGAATGGAGGTGTGCACGCAAAAGTGTTTCAGACTCAGAAATGCGTCACAACACCTGAAATTCTCGCTTACGCGTACACTAATCCCACGAGGCCTGCGCGTCCACGGTCTAAATTTGACAGCTTGCCCCCTGACAGCCTTTATATGGGTCAGCTGTAGACGGCGTCCTGCCCGGTCCACGCCTCACTTCCCGCCTCCTGTTTACTCACAGCTAATAACATGCTAACTAAAGCGCCCACCTCGCTTGTCGAGATCGTAACCGACCACAACAAAGTAGTCGGCTAGCCTTGCCATCTTGGGATTTCACGGCGAAAGGCCTTTCTCGGTAAATCCTCTTCTCCTTAGAACGTCAACAATCCATTTACGTCCTGCCGGCGATAGAAACATATCGAGCAACAGTGGCATCTTTGCAGCTGCACTCCGTCGCCATACTGTCAATTTCCCTTGCACTGACAGCCGTGAGCATGCGCAGTGAGCGACTTCCAGGCTGCTCGGTTTGAAACGGGCTGAAGAGACCTAAACTCTGACTTAAACTGACAGTTAATCCAACAAAGCTTCAGATAATGACCATCTCCAACACCCTAAAACAGAGAGGATCTACTAGTGAGGTGGGAGGAAGAAAGAAAGAAAGAAAGAAGCATATTTTCCACCAAGAATTACACAAAAGAAATTATTGGCAAATGAACTTGTATTGAAATAACTGTACAATAACAAAATGAGTGAAAATGGGGGAAAAAAAGGAAATTATTCTTTCAGACACTTCGAGAGACAACTGCTCTGTTCTGTTACTTGCACAAGAATAAGGAAAGCGATCACAATTTTCATCTCTCATTCATGGTATTTATGTAATCAGTGAAATAAAGTAGTACTGTTCACACACACACAGATTCTGGCATATTTAAACAAACAGCTCGAAAGTTTTCTTTCTGTTACATCAGCTAAGGACAGTCAGTGTGAGGGGCCACAACACAATAGCAAGGACCACTGCAATTACACTTTTTTTTTCTGTCTTAACATGGAATAAACTGAAGAAGATCTCAGAGGACTCTGAGCATCCTCTTCACAAAACAGTGATTCAGCAAAGGAGTGCCTTCAGTCAGAAGTGTCGACAGATCTGCAGCACAGACCGCCACAGCTAACACCTCTCCAGTTCATCTCTGAAAACACTTAAATCATGACTACTGCAATAATTAAAAGAATGGATCAAATGAAATTAAATAACCACATAAAGTCAACATACAATTCCTGAATTAAAGAGCAAACATATGTGTATAGATAAAGGGTCCTAGGTGCATATATGTGTTTTAGAACAGTCTATCCCCACAAGTGTGATGCAGCACACAGCAAAGAGAATATTTTGCAAGCGTTCAAGCTTTCAGTCAAATGTTTATCTTCCAGATTTACTGGATTCAAAGTGTTCAAAGTTTCTTCTTTGTCCTTCATCATAGGTGACATGATTGTAGGAGCAATATTCCCAAGAGCAACATGAAAAACATATCTCTGGTGTCCACCAGCATATGTCTTGTTGAAAACTGAAAGTATGCCAAACATCAGCACTATTGCATTCCATTTGTTTATATCCAATACTTTCCTGAAATCTTTCCCCTAAAATTTATCCTATAGTGCCACTTGTAGTTTGTTTTGGAAAATGTACACTTACGGTAATTAGCTAAGCAGTTTACAACCAGTTTCGTTTTAGGTTTCAGAAAGGTATAAACCCCCACCTCATAACATGTCGTATGATTTTTGTTAATACAGCACTCTGCTGGGGTGGGTTAGCGCTGCACGGGCTGAAGCCTTTCTTTAACTTGAATCACTGTCATCCTGAAGTTTTCAGTCTTTTCCAGCAATTAAAAGCTTTTGGTGAGGAAAGTACTAATGATTACCAGAACTACACAAAGCATTTGGCTGTGAAACTACTTTAATAATGCTCAGTAAAACTAGAAAACACTTTGGTATGGTGCTGGAGTGTTAAGCTGAATTTGTAGATAATTTTTCAATGGGAATTTGACAGCCAGCATCCGTGTGGCCTGTCCTTGACTGCCACGGCTGTAAAACACTTGAAAAGATTCAAGCACGTTCTACACTTTGACCTTTGGCCTAAAGTGCTATTGTTCTTTTTTTTCTTTTTTAATCACAAATATTCCTGAGGGTAAGATGTCACATTTTATGTAAGTATTTTCCTAACTCGTTTCCCTTCATTCTCACACGTTTATCAGAATCTCGGGGCTTGGAGAAAGAAGTGTAGAGGCATTATTTGGTAAACAATCTGACAATCTAAGGCATTTTAGCATGGATCTTGAGGATGATTATTATTGCACCGTAGTATGATTCTTACAATTGACATTAGCTGTATCTTAACCTTGAAACAAGCTTGGCCAGTTGCAAGAAAGATGCCATTGTGCTTATAAACAGGGCAAGACAAAAGCAAATCAGCCTGTCACAGGCACCCGTCCAGCTGTAGTATCTGCACAGTGACGAGGCTGTCTTTGTGAGGCAAACTGTCGCTCTGCAAATATTAAGGTGCTTATTTATGGCCAGTGCAGCATGTACTTTAATCAGCATGTTGCTCTTAGATGGAAACTTGTGTTGTCACTCTGTTTTCATTAGCAAAGAGAAGACACAGACACAGGTTATATTTAGTGGCAGGTTATATTTAGTTTAGGATGCATAAACAGTGTACAACGGAGACACTTTATGAAGCAACCTATTTTGTGCAATGAATACGTCAACCGAAACTGAGATCAGTCAAGGAAAGAACCTACTACTCACAAAACTTCAGTGCTCTTTTAAGTTCTTGACTCTTTCTAAATGGCAGTTATTGAAATAGCTTTTTATTTTATTTTCGAATATCTTTTGGAAAGCTGCAGGGGGGATAAACTGTAAAATCAGACATATCAGCAGATGCAAGGGTGCTGAAATATATAGGGACACAAAGATGAACGTCATAACTAAGCATGGGTAAAATTAATGTTAAAGACAAGATCCAAAAGTCCTGATGTGCAGGTTTAAAAAAATAATAATATGAGTAAAAAATATATATAGTTCATACATACATCTTCTTCTTTTCCTTTTGGCTGCTTCCTTCAGGGGTTACCACAGCAACTCATCCATCTCTATCTAACCCTGTCCTGGGCATCCTCCTCTCTCACACCAACCACCCTCATGTCCTCCTTCATTACATCCATACACCTCCTCTTCGGTCTTCCTCTAGGCCTGCTGCCTGGCAGTTCCCACCTTCTTTCCATCTATCTATCTATCTATCTATCTATCTATCTATCTATCTATCTATCTATCTATCTATCTATCTATCTATCTA
>JAOWBL010000286.1:0-17944 GCA_028564865.1 Zenarchopterus dispar | reverse complement strand
TTTGAGAGATTGTCTTGGAGCAGAGCTGGCCGAATGGTGTTGAACTCAGAACTGAAGTCCACAAACAGGATCCTGGCATAGGTTCCTGGGGAGTCCAGATGCTGCAGGATGGGGTAAAAGGCCAGGTTGACAGCATCATCTACAGACCTGTTGGCTCTGTAGGCAAACTGCAGTGGGTCCATGAGAGGGGCGGTGATGGTCTTGAGGTGGGGGAGGACCAGGCGCTCAAATGACTTCATGACTACAGAGGTCAGCCACAGGCCTGTAGTCATTAAATCCAGTGATCTGTGGCTACTTGGGGATGGGGACGATGATGGAGGATTTGAAGCAGGCTGGTACGTGACCAGACTTCAGGGAGGTATTAAAGATGTCCGTGAAACAGGAGTTAGCTCAAGGGTGTCCAATCCTGGTCCTTGAGAGCCACTGTCCTGCATGTTTTAGATGTTTCCCTGTTTCTCCACACCATGACACAAATGACTGTGACATTGACAGAGTTGTTCAGACCTTGATGACAACCTGTTAATGACCATTAATTAGAATCAGGTGTGTTGGAGCAGGGAAACATCTAAAACCTGCAGGACTGTAGCTCTCGAGGACCAGGATTGGACACCCCTGAGTTACCTCATCTGCACAGTGTCTCAAGTTGGATGGGGAAACAGCGTCCGGCCCGGCAGCCTTGCACTCTATCAGCTTGCTGTAGAGATTGTGTACATCTTGCTCCTGGATAGAGAGGGGAGTGGGGGAAGACGGGGATGAGGAGGAGGAAAAAGAGGAGGAGGGGGAGTGAGAGTCCACAATGGGCTTTAATGGAGTGGAGTGAGTGGTGGTGTCTGGAGAGGTGGAGGTGTCTGGAGAGGTCTCAGTGCTGGCAGATGGGCTATCAAAGCGACAATAGAAGTCGTTGAGGCGGTTGGCCAGTTGCAGGTCGTCAGCGGTGTGGGGGGCTGTTGGCTTGTCGTTGGTGAGCTGCCTGAGCCCCCTCCACACAGAGGCAGAGTCGTTGATAGAAAACTGCTGCTGGAGTCTCCCAGAATACAATAATTTAGCATTTCTCACCTCCCTGCTAAACCTATATTTTACCTCCTTGTAGCTGTCCCTCTCCCCACTCCTGAATGCTGCTGCTTTCTCCACCCTGAGCTGCCTGAGTCTACCTGTGAACCATGGTTTGTCATTGTTGTAACTTACCCTGGTGTTGGCACAATGCTGTCCTCACAGAAGTGCATGTATGAGGTCCAGCATCAGTCCAGGTTGTCTGTGGCAGCCCTGAACATCACCCAGTCTGTGGAATCCAGGCTTGTGCATAGCTCCTCCACAGCCTCGCTGGTTCACTTCTTTGATGTCCTCACCACAGGTCTCACACAGGGAGTAAAATGGCTTACAGTTGATGAAGAGATTTTCCAGAGCAGGAGAGCAGTGTTGGGAGATCACAGCCACATCGTTGCAACAGCCGCTGTTGATGTAGAAACAAACACCTCTGCCCTTGGACTTGCCGGAGAGCTCAGAGTCGCGATCCGCACGGAGGAGCTGGAATCCCTCCAGATGTAGCGGTGGTTTGGGATCCGATCACAAAGCCACGTCTTCGTGAAGCATAGAGCACATGAGGAGGAAAAGTCCCTGTTTGTTCTCATCAGCAGTGCCAGCTCGTCCATTTTGTTGCTGAGTGAGCGAACATTAGAGAGTAAAATCCCAGGTAAAGGTGTACGTAGTCCATGCTTGCACAGTCGCACGAGGGCCCCAGCTCGCTTTCCTCTTCTGTGGCGTCTCACTCTTTTGGCCAAAAAAGCACTAAATGCTAGAAAAACCAGTGATAAGTTCGTAGTAGTAACAGACATAATGCTTAGGAGCTCTTCACAAGTGTAAGAGTGTGCTGACACAGTATTTGCGTAGCAAACAAACAAAACAGTGCACCAAAACACCATGGCCACCATACTCGGCACCATCTTGTGATGTCAGATACATGTCAGACGCTACAGGCATCAGGTATAACGTGTTCAAAAGTGTTAAATGTTCATGACTGTACTGGTTTAAAAAAAAGTCGGAACAAGTCTATCTGTCTTTGGTCTATTAGTGATTTTGTGACTGGTTTTGAACTGAATACAGGATTTAGATAATGCGCATTGTATTGTATTTGTTTTTAATTAAATCTCATGAAGAAATTAAAAATTCTAACTTCTCATACAGCGTGTGAGAAAATTCCATCTGTCATTGATATTGCTGGAAAATGTGGTGACAGGAGTTCCTGGTGAGGCAGCCTTGACCCAGGAGGAGTTTGGCTTAGTTTGGGCCCTGGATTTATGTTGTTGACATTCTTTTCAATTTGTTACTACACAAAGCAGACCAGGTTGTGACCAGCTGTAGAGGGGATTCAAGATAATTATTCTTCAGAGGTAGTCTCAGTTTCTCTGTTTTAGTTCTTCCTCACAAATACATAATGCACTTACTAATGAGTGAACTATGTATTTATGTACTTAGACACCAACAGAACATCAAATGCTTTTTCTAACTTTAAATGAGACATATGGACAGTTGGTACTGATCCATTTTTTAGGTACAAGCTTGTCTTCAGTCAATGCTCTGAACTGGCCCAGTTGTTTCAAAAATGAGCAACACAGACAGGAAGCAATGTAAGAGCCAGCCATTAGTTCTTATTCTACTACTTCCTCTTCTGCTCACTTTTCCCTTTAGATGTCGGGACAGGAGATCACATGTTTCCATCTTATCCTGTCTTCTACATTTTCCTTGGTCACAGCAAAAAGCTGCAAAACTTCTTTCAGATACACAAATGTCTTTGGTCTTAATCATTTTCTCCTGCCTGGCAGCTCCATCTCTAACATCCCTCAACAAGTATATTCACTCTCCCTCCTCTTTATGGCTCTTAATCAGGCCTCCCTGACTTTCTCAACAAAGCAGTTAACCTAGAGCCAGCTGAGAGATTATATGCCAGTCAAAAATCATTTCATGAATTCTTCATCAGATATTGATTTAATAAATTCTGGGCTTCGCTGTCAGTCTATTTCACCATTTTTTGCTTACCTCATTAGAAGTCAAATATAAAATCTCTTTCTTAAACAGGTTATCTATGTTTGCAAGTAAAACTGTTCTGTTTCTAGTAAGGCTGAATTCAATGATAAATGGAGAAATCCAGCTTAAAATAAAACCAAAGAACAAAAGTTAGAAGTCAGATTTCCTAGTCAAGAAATAAAATGTGAACAAAGTTCTGTTAGAGCATTACTAACTGAAACAGTAAGTATTTATTTCTGAAGTGAATTATATCATTTCTGGTGGGAATTTGTTTTTAATACCAAACCAAATAGCAAGAGCAAGAGTTTCAACCCTCCTTGGTGACCAAGTTTGTGCTCTCAAGCACAAAAAGATATAAATGACTTTCACAAAAAAAGGCAAATGGTTTTATTGTACAGTATCCTCTGAATTATGTCACAGTTCAAGTACTGAATTGAAAGAACTCCTTTTCGAAATGCCCCACAGAAAGAAAGCATACTGTCATAACAAAATCAATAAAAGATTATATGGAGAGTTGATCTTGAGTGATTTTTCACCAGTTGCCCCTCCACATATACCATCAAAATGGAAAACCATGTGAAAGTAATTGTCTGAGCTCATGTTTGTAAAATGAATGGCGTGAATCAGTGGATAACTGTGACAGCATAAAGCTCTCCTACTTCCATCTCAAAGCAAAACAATCAATGGGGAACCAAAAACAAAGATTTCCACAATGAAGGGAATTCTTTATCACATCTGGAAGCATGAACATGAACATACTTTGATTACTACAATACACATGGACAGAATATGATAAAAAGAGATTTTATAAATCTATACCACTCACAAACATTGATGATTCACTTTGGATTATGTGTATGTTCAACAAAACCCATTGTTTTCTTCACATCTGCTTTCATTTTGGGATGGATGGGCTATTCCTGTTGCTCTGTTCTCATCAGCATTTCTACTTTCCCATGCTGCTATACTTAAAGCATTCTCAATTTGATTGTTGCTCCTCTGATCTTCTGGTCCAATCGACTTCTTGCCCATATTCTCCAAGCAAATATGATCCAGATTTAGCATTTTTTAAATCTAATTGATATTCTGTCATTCTTTCTTTCTGACTGTCTTTTGCTCAAAATTTCTGTCAGGCATCTTAAGTTACAACCACCAGTATCTTCGTGACATCAGTTCAGGTCAATGATTCATTATCATCACCTGCTTATTCCTATTTAACTTTCTTTTTCTCACCAGCCTAATTTTATTTATTAATATACAACCATCTCTTGATTTCAGACCTTATCACAGACTAAAGAGCTGTTTTAAAGCCAATTTTTCAGACTAGCGGATGATGGGATGCTTGCAGAAATTGACTCTGGTCCTCCTCAGTTAATCCAAAAATTGGAACAAACATGACAGCCACATGAGACCCCCTTGACCTTAACACAGCTACCATAAACTATATACTTTAGCCTAATTTTGATTTGATTTATGATTCTAAATATTGTTTATTTACATTCATTCTGCCAGTTTTTCAAATGTCACTACTGAAACAGCAACAAGGACTGCCAGAGCCTGAATGAGGACTGCTGGAGCTCCAAGCAAGCAACTTCCAGAGCTGCTGTGGCTACCTGTTGGTATTTGGACTCAGAACACTTAAGTGACTCAGGCAGAGCAGCCAACAGCAGCAGTGGTTGGACTGCAATTGTGACCCAGATCTTTGTATTCGGCCTGGAAGGTTCCAGCGGAGGAGGTGGTTCACGTGGAGTGATAGTGATTATGTTCTCAGCTGGCAGCTCAGATGACACATTACCGGAAAATTTGAAGTGCCAGTGTCAGGTAATGTCATAGACTGCTGTGCAGCTATGACTAAAAAAAAAAAAAAAAAAAAAAAAAAAAAATCATACATTTGTATTGCATAAATTTACACAATCTAGGACGTATGGAGGACATAAAAATTCAACCTAGCTGTCATGGATTCCAAATTTAGCTACCACAACTATTCATTTGTAACAGGCAATAAATGCTTATTTTAGATATTTTAACATGGGGGTCATTAGAGACTTGCATTTGGAACCAGCTCCTAATGGTCACTCAAAGAACTACAAGTTCTTGGACTTTCTTGTTGAGGACAGAGTAGCAAGCAGTGTGTAGCCCCTTGGGCCTGCACACCATCCATCCATCATTTACATGTCCTTATTTTCACTTGCTTTGTGGATCATTTATTTCTAGCAATGATTGCTGTTTTAACCAGGTGATGTCAACAATAATGATTTTAATTACATTACATTTAGTAGACACTTTTATACAAGAGAACTTACAACAGAGGAATACAATCAAGCCACAGTAACATAGTAGATCACAAAGTAGGTGTACATAAGACAGTATTTAAATAGGTGCAGCTAAGTGTCATAAAGATGACATTCAAATGTAGTTCGGGAAGTTAAAGGGGAACATAGTTCACGATAGCAGGTGTTCTTGGAAAAGGAAAATTTTCAACACCTTCTTGAACTAGAGAGGGATGACTCTGCTCTTGTGGCCACAGGTAATTTGTTATAGTCTTGAGGAACAACGTGAGAGAAGAGCCTAGGCTGTGATTGCCTTGTGTGAGGAGAGTGCAAGGTCAGGTGACAGATGGTAAGCCTTTACAATCAAGTTCATACAGGCAGGGGTAGGGCCTGAGATCACCTTTTTGGTAAGTGACAGAGACTTGTGTTTTATCTGAGAAGCCGCAGGTAGCCACTGAAGCTCAGCAAACAGAGGGGCGACGCGACCCTTCTGGGTTGATTAAAGACCAGGTTCCCGCTGCATTGTGGTCGCTTTGTAGTGGTTTGATTGCACAAGCTGGAAGGCCAGCTGGGAGGGTATACAACCATGGCCTGTACCAGGAGTTGAGCTGCATGTTAAAACTGGTACTGTCTTATTTTTTGTATGTTGTGCTAAGCAAAGCAGCACTATCAGGACATTGAGGCGATGTGGTCAGTGAAAGATAGTTGGTCATCAAACATATCACCCAAGTTCTTTGTGACCTTTGTGGGAGTGATGATAGAGAGCCAATATTTATGTCTATATCGAGGCTGTATGAATGATGGGCAGGGATAACCAGAACTTTGGTCTTAGACAGGTTAAGCTGAAGGTGGTGATCCTTCATTCATGCAGACAGGTCAGAGAGGCAAGCTTAGATTCTTGCGGAGATTGTGGGGTCATCCAGGGGGAAAGACAGATAGATTTGTGTATCATCTGCAGCAGACAGGCCAGGAAGGACAAGCACATAGGATTGACCCATTGCTCTCACTGTCACAGACAGTTTAAGTGGAATGGCGGTTTTGAAACAAGACTGATTTATATCAAGAAGGTTATTTTGTGTGAGGAAGCCCATGACCTGTTAAAAAACTACTCGTTCCATAACCTTGCAAAGGAATGGAAGCAGGGAGCCTGGGCGATAGTTCTCAATCAGAGAGGGGCTGAGTGAGGGGTTTGTTTTTTAACAGCAGTGTGATCATAGCTTGTTTGAAGGCTGATGGAAATGTGCCTATGGCAAGTGAGGAATTTATTATGCTCGTGACTGCAGGCACATCTGTCGGAGCTATGACTTGAAGTAGATTTGAAGGAGCTGTGTCCAGCAGACAGGTAGAAGGACTGGTGCCAGTGGGTAGTTTGGGTACCTCACACTCAGTGAGGGGAGAAAATGAAGAGAGCTTTGCACTGCTATGTGACGTTTTGCACTGATGGAGTCAAGGAGCGCATGGTTCTAAGCATTGCAGGAGCCATGCAATCATCAGGAGTTAAACCCACAGCTGAGGTTGACAGGTCAGGACCAGATGGGTGATCAAATTGATTACTGATGATAGCTACCTTGTCTGTAAATAATGAAGCAAAGCTGTCACCTGAGAGATTTGAGGCAGGTGGAGGTGGAAAAGGGCTCAGTAGAAGACAGAAAATAGTTTGTGTAGTACAGCTGATCTTGTCATTGTAAAATGCCATAAAATATATAGACAAATAAAAAAAAATAAAACAAAATGCTTTTCTCACCCACTCCCATCTCCCACCTGTGTGGTGTGGATGGCTGTTCATCATCTCAGGCTTGGGTCCTCTACCAGAGGCCTGGGAGCTTGAGAGTCCTGCGCAGTATCTTAGCTGTTCCTTGGACTGGGCTCTTCTGGATGGAGATGTCTGATGTTTCTCCAGGTATCTGCTGAAGCCACTCACCCAACTTGGAGGACAGCTCCAAGTGCTCCAACTACTATCACCTCTTTCTGTCAGCTACCTTGAATATATATGTTTATTAGCATTCACAGTTTGGATGGCCAAAGGATAAAAAACATTTTGTAATCCTTTACCCATACTTTTCAGGCATCTGTAACAGCTCCCAGAAAGAAGGAGGGTGAACAGTTTGTACAGGGTGTGTATTGTCTTTTAAAAGGTTTTTGGCTTTACTAAGACGCCTTGAGCTACCAATGTCCTCCAGAGGGCATCTGATGATTTCCTCAGCAGCATACAGAGAGCTTATACCAGCATATTTGTGTGGTATATTACCATAGTGCAGTGTACCACTGGAGTACTGATTCAACAAAAGATGGGTCTCTATCTTTTTGCAGTTGAGGGAAGCATAGATACTTACCTCTGGCTTTTATTCATAAAAGCTGTGGTGGTCATTATAGCTCAGTAAAGATGTGACTACCACTTTCTGCCTATTTTCATTTGTGTATGAATCACTGGAAGTCATCCATCCATCCATCCTGCATTTGGCTTGTAACGAAGAAGAAATGAAAGAAATACATCTGAATGACATTTTAACCCCCTTGCATGTTTAAAAAAAATCATACTTTTTTTGATGTACTGACTTTCTTAATTCTGGATTCATTTTGTGAGACGTTTTACACAAGCATGATCAGCTAAGCACTTTACTCCTCTCTTCATATTTGCTCACCCTCATTAACCCCCCAGCTCTGCCAACTTCTCCCTCGTGTTTACCTAATGAGATTTTATCAGAATTAGGTTCAGACACTCACAGAAATGACGATACAAGCGGTCAGTTTAGCGACGGTTCTGCACCAGTATTTACAGTCGTTAAGCGGCTATTGCATCATGAGCGTTGCTAAAGTGCTGCAGCTACTGCTCGGTCATCTCTCTGTCTACTGGTGACTTCCTAACTTCAAAGTTAACAAAAGGAAGTCCCAGAGTGTTTTGGGGGGTAATGTGGTAAATCGTTACAGACATGACTGATGCTGCCTAGCTTCGAAACACATGTGAATGACTCAGACCCTACATTACTGTGTGCTTGTGGTCACACTAACTGTAACATACACGATACAGGAATGTTCCAGAGAAAAATTTACAGGAATGACTCGCTACCTGTTCATCAGTGTTGGTTTGTGGAAACCTTAATCATGGATTTTTGCAGAGATGGTCACTGTAAGGAAACAGAATGAAGTCATTATAAGGGTCACATTTTCCACAGTAAATGAATTGCATTAAAAAAGGGAGGCACTGAACAAGCTGAAAAAAACCCAGTATGGAACTCAGATGAGCATTTAACCATTAGATACATACTTTTTGTGCTGCATTTCAGGATGTCTGACAACTTTTAGTATTGTATTTATGTTTTTTGAGTCTTTTAGGTAACATCTTGCATAAT
The DNA here is from genome assembly GCA_028564865.1 of Zenarchopterus dispar. NCBI lineage: Eukaryota > Metazoa > Chordata > Actinopteri > Beloniformes > Zenarchopteridae > Zenarchopterus > Zenarchopterus dispar. The sequence continues at coordinate 9,303 of JAOWBL010000286.1, read as the reverse complement.
TGTGATTCCAAAAAAAATTGGAGCATTGTGAAAAAAATGAATAAAAACAGAATTCCAAGGTTTACAACTCCCATAAACCCATATTTTGTTCATAACATAGAAAAACACCAAGTCTTTAAACTGAGTAAATTTGAAATATTCATAAAACAATGGATTTTTGTATTTGGTGTCACCAAGATATCGCAGATAAAATGAAATAAAATAAATAAGGGTGATGTTTTCCACTGTGTAGCATCCCATATTCTCTTAACAAGACTCCATTTAAATCTAGGCGCTTAGAAGACCAGCAGCAGGAGTTTTTGAAGAGGAATGTTTCCTATTCTTGTCTAATATAGGATTTGAGCTGGTTATTAGTCCTAGGTCATAAAGTTAATTGCATCATATGCCAAATGTTTTCAATTGGTGGAAGGCCTGGACTGCATGCAGACCAAATGCTCCTACTATGAAGCCATGCTTTTGTAATAAAAACAGTCTTTGTCTTTCTCAAAGATGAAAGGTCTTCCCTCAGAAAGATGTTTTTGTTTTGGATGGGAGCATATTTTGCACTAAAAGCTCGATATACTTTCAATATTGATGTTTTCTTTCCAGATGTGCAAGCTGCCTGTGTCATAGGCAGCAATGCAATCCAATACCATCAGAAAGACAGGGCTTTGAACTAAGTGCTGAGAGCAAGTTGTACAGTCCCTTGCCTCTGCTATGTCCCTGGTCTATGAAAATCAAGACTTAATATAAGGTACACCTCCCCACTCTCTCAGTGCCATGGAAGTCCAGTTGCACAAGAGGAATCAAATCAAAATCAAACTATTTATTTTCTTCCAACATTGGTACACCATGCTTTTAAGACAGCGCAGCTTGATCAATACACCTTTGCAAACAGAGAATCAACTGGAATAGTGTTAGGAGCAGCAAGACAATGATAGCCCAAAGCTGAAAATCTTCTGGTTTAAAAAGTCAGCTCACAGGAGGCGCTCCGCTGGCACCAGCCAATTACCTAGCACCAGCCGTCCCAATTCACACACAGTCAATCACTCTCCCACTCACAGACATTCATACAGAGGAGAGGAGGAAAAAGGAAAACACCACCACAATACCACAAATGATCTGGGGTCATTGCACCCAGTCCATCTAAAAATCAAACATATCCCCCGAAAGAAATGTTTGATCATTCAGCTTTTGACAAAGGATCTCCTATAAAATTTTCTGAACCCTTTAGAGTAATAAGGAGGAATGCATAAGAAGCAGAGCATAAGGCGGTTCCTATTCCACATCTCAGACAAAAACATGGCAGGGTTGCGGTCAGGATAAATGATTGTGGGAGAGGAGCTGGATCCCAAGCAAACCTCAAACTGCCATAATGCCAATACTAAATCCAAAGTTTCCTTTTCAATAGTGCGATAGTAAAGTTCATGTTTTTCTTAATGTCTTAGGCAACTCACAGACGGGGTGATTAACATCACAGTCAGAAGAAAGGAGCTTTAGCAGTTTCAAAGGAAAACAAGTGTCTCTGACTTCTTCAAGGACGACTTTGGACATAATTATTATCTGTGCTACCACATCAGAAGTTTTTACAGAAGGCATGGTAGTTTCCAGTGATCCCAATAAAACTGGGAAGTTCATGACACATTCTAGAATCTAGAATAGCTTGCTTGCACTTTTAACAAAATTTCAGGGTTTCTCAAGCATGTACAAGAAGCAGAGCTGTGTCTGTCATCATCAGTAGGATTAAACAGAGGCAGGGCAACAGACACAAAAGCCATGGGAAAACAGGAGACAAACCAGTGTGTGTTTCAGGGTCAAAGTGAGACTTAGGAATATTAATATTGTTGATATGGGAAATTTTCTCCTTTGAACAGGAACCTGGATTACATAATCAGTTTCTTTCAGTTTGCAGTCCACAACAGAAGGACCAGAAAAGTTTGCCTGCAGTCCAGACACTGGAAGATGCAACAGGACCAGGACATGGTCACCCTCATTAAAAGTTTTCTGTCTAGTTTTATTTTGTCATAGTGTGGTTTCACTTTGGCCTGAGCAGATGAGAGTGACTCACTGGCCAATTCACAAGCACGATGACGTTCTTCTCTAAATAAACTAACTCTAAAATGTCCCTCTTGGCAGAAGATCTGTCTGGGAGTCACTTCTAACTGAGTAGGCATAATAGACCATGCACGCTGTGGCCAAATATAAAATCAGCTGGACTGAACCCTAAAAGATTCTTGCTGGGTTTGTCTCATGGCAAACAACAACAAAGACCCACTCATCCCACTCTTGGTTTGACTCATGGGTTGAACTCAGAGGCTGGAGACAGAATGGCTGTAGTACTATATTTTGGTTTTAAGCCTCATCATAGCATCAGTTCTGCACAGCTGGTGGTTTTTAATGACATCCTCCTGGCTGCAGATTTAGTGGACTTAGTAATTTTAGTTTAGTTTTTTTTAATTTTTTTAGACTTCACAGCCTTTTTGACACAGAGGGTTGTAATATTTTAACATCAAATGTGCATTTCCATGAGTGGGATTATGGGTAGCTTTTCAGGGACTGGATTGTTGACCTGTGTCTCTATTACCAGGAGCAGCCCTGCAAAAAGAGGCCTTCAGGAGCCTTTGTAGGGTGAAAAATGTTTCTGTAGTACCTGACAGGGGGACTCCACTGATTGGATATTATACTAGCAGAAATTTCGGTTCAGCCCTCTCACGTGAACATAAATTATGTGAACACAACTCATTTGGATCAGAAATATTTTGCTCTAAGTGCATTTGATGAAGATGAAAAGTACAAGAAAAAGTTAGATTCTTTTCATCTCAGCTGCTGCCATGGCAGTGTATGCTAAAAGAGTGAACAAAAAAAGGCTAGAAAAATATCTGTCCCCTTCATTTTTATTTGTTTTTCATCTCTTCTTTTGCTGCATTCTTCTTTTTCTCTTCCTTTTTGTGCTCTTGGCGGTTTGTGAACATGTAAGCAGTGTTATTTGTTCGGTCAATGCTTCTTGTGTGGCACTAGAGTGTAATAGTGATGGTGCCTGCGGAGATTCGGAGCTGCATTGTAGATGTTTGACAGGTGAATTGTTTGCTCTTCTTTTTCTTCTCCTCTCTCTGTAGTACTTTGGTGTTATTATTCTGGATTTATTGGCTGGCTTAACAAAGGCACAGTTGGGATATCCACAGCTTTAAAGTGCTGTCTTGATGTGCTTGTGCTCCTTTTCTTTTACCTCTGTCTTAGTGGGACTATTCTCAGCCTCATGATGTAAAGTTCTGATACTGTCCAGAGGGTCATGTAAATAAAAAAGTAGACATTGGTTTGCGTGTGTTGTGCAGGTTTCCGATCAACTTCAGTGTTCAGACTTCCGTCCTCCCCAATATGCACAGCACAGTTACAAAATAGTAGTAAAAACGTCTCCACTCAACCTGACGTCTGGAAAGGAAGTGACAGCAGCACTTATGAGGCTCAGAAGAGGGATCCAACAAATGGCTGCAAGAAGGCCACAGATGATCAAACTAGAAACTGAAAAAGTAATTGATAAAGATTTTTATAACCACAGACTGTACCTGGGTGAGGCCAGCTCGCCAGTCCTTCTTGTCTTGTTTTCAGCTGGTATAAAATTATCTTGCATCGTTTTCAACTGGAACACAAATGAGAGAAAGCATTACTCCAGTTTTACACTCCCTGCACTGGCTGCCTGTCCTTTTTTTTTCTTTTTAAAAAAAAACACCTTTATTTGTCCCACAGTGGGGAAATTGCATAGTCCTCTGTTTTTAACCCATCACTAGTTACACCAGGAGCAGTGGGCTGCTACAGCACCCAGGGAGCAGTTGGGGGTTAAGGGCCTCACTCAGGGGCCCACAGTGGCTCACCTCTGTGTTCAACCCAGGGGACTGAACTTGGGTCCTCCACACCCAAGCCCACCTCTGTAACCACTAGGCTTTCTTGTTCTTGCCGCTCCCTACCTCTCTGAGCTGCTACACTTGAACTCTCTTTACCGGTTGCTCTGGTAAGCCAAGCAGCCACTCCTGGAACTTCTGGATGTGCCAAGGACACAGCGGAGGTTCAGGGGAGATGGAGTCTTAGGGGTTTAAATTACATTATTACCTTATTGTGGCAATATATATATATTATGTCAATATAGACATTATAATGGCATTAGTGATCAAGAAAAACGGTCTGTCTCACAACCTCCAAAGAGGAGTCGTAGAGTCTTGAAGGGTGCTGCAGGGAGTTGGTGTAAAAATAAAAAAATCATACTTGAATAATTGTTTTAATCATTTTACAAACAATGATGGCAAGTTAAAATAAATATTACACAATATTTTTGTTAAATTACAGTACAGCCCTGAATCAGAAGTTCATGAGGTCGGGAAAAACAGCAGTATAAAAGCAAGTTTGTTTATTTATTTTAACAAATTAATTTCATTTGATAGGCCCCTTTTTTTTTGGATGGATTCCGTCATCTCTGACAGAGAATCAACAAACCCAAATGAAATTATACAATCACAAATCAGAATAAGTTAAGAAAGCAAGGAAAAGTCCTAAGAACAAAATGTAAAATAATGAAAAAAGCGGCTTATTCTTTTCAGACATTTTATTTCTTTGCAGAGGGAATAAAAAGAAGATAGTTTATTTTTTATTTTCTTATCACTTTCATTTCAATTGTTAAACTGCATCCATTTTGTCTGTGCTTCAGGCCTGCATCACTTTCCAAAAAAGATGGGACAGTAAAGCTTTTGCCACTTTATATTGTTGCCATCAGATTTAGAATCAGAATATTTTATTGATCCCTTGAAGAGCAATTTCTTTGCAGGAACTCGGCCGGGTACAAACATGAAGACACAGCAAAACTAACCGATATGCTGAGGCATACCACCTCAGTTCACACACATCCACAGTGCCAATGCTGGAGTCATGTCACATGAGAGCATAATTTGCAATAGAAAATAAAGTGTAAGTACACTCAAGAATAAATATAAGTAGGGTAAAACGTCAAGGCAGTTGACACCAGTAAAATAATAAAATTGAGTTCCAACACTTCATTCCAACACTTAAAAGGCAGCCTGACATTGAAGATGCAAGCAGATGGAGTTCAGTTGACTTTTTTTTTGTCCCATTCTTCCTGCAAACATGTCTTAAGCTGTGACGTTCTCCTAACGTTCCTCTAATGTTCGTTATTGGGGACAGGTAAGGAATGCAGGCAGGTGAGTCCAGTAGTTGTTCTCGCATCGTTCACTGTCAAACCTTTGTAATGTGTGCAGAAAGCTGTTTTGCATTGCCTTGAAAGGTTCGTGGACATCTCTGGAAAAGATTTGATCTCAGAGGCGGCATAAATGTCAATGTTTTTTTTGTTAGTTAATGTTGACGTCACAAAAGTGGTTGTGACCTTTGTAGAGGTAACTGATATAACCCTAAACCGTCACAGATCCTGGTTTGTGGACTTGCTAGCGGTAACAGTCTGGTTGGTCCTTTTTTAAAAATCTTTGTTCAAGATCACACAGCATCCATGCCTTCTGAAAAATCTGGAATACTGAATCGTCTGACCATCATACATGTTATCACTATGTGGTGCTCCATCTCTGAGTCCAGAAGTATCAACGTCACCCCTGCACAAAGCTAACATAATACTTATCTTTGGATAGTTAGTTTTTAAGAGGCATTTGCAATGTTTACCTTTTAATTTGTAATGCTTGACAAAGAATTTCTAAAATAATCCCTTGGTCACTTGGTTATATCTTCGAACTGATGAATGATGGTTCCTGATGTGGCACCGTCTGTGGGATTAAAGATAGCTGCTTCAGGCCTTCCACTTTACACTCTAAAATATCTCCAGAAGGAGAAATGTTGTTTCATCAATTTTCAATCATTTCCTCATTTATTTGAAGAAAAACCTGGGATTCTCTGCCTATCTTTGCTCCCGTTTAATGCCTTTTTTCTTTTGCACCAAATCATCGTTACATAAAATATTTGAAATAGTACCATTGTTTTTTTTGTTTTATCTCCTTACCAACATACCAACTTTGTTTGGAATACTTTGCGGCCTGAAATGCAGAAATTGCAGAACTGATTGCATATTAAATATTAAATTAAAAAACACTGATAATACAAAAACTAAATAAATTAAAATAAAAACATGAAGCATTTTCAGTTTGCATGTCTGAAGACATTAAATTAAAAAAAGAGAAAGAATAACGGTATTTCTTATTTTGTTTTTATGATTTTAGACTGTACCAAGTGACTGTGAGTGTTTTGTGGCTCAGAGTGGGCCTCTCTCTTCATGTTAGGCCTACATACCCAATTCAGTTTAGTTGTTTTATAGACCATAAAGGTATAATAGAATTAATCTCAGGTTGTCCAGGGTTGTAAACGTGTTCAGTCCAATTTTAATTTAAAATATTCCAGTTACAGTCACTACAATACAAAGGAAACAATATTAATGTTTTTATCCTTGGGCTCAGCTTCCAGATATCATACAGTAGGTGAATTCAGACCAAACAGTTTGAAGCACTCCTAAGGGTTTTGGGAAATGGAAAGTTCTCCAAAAGGACAACATACCTTTCGGGGCTTTTTCTCATGTGGCTCACAAATCACAGATGGGATCGCTGATTTTAAGTAATGACCAGCTGGTGGGTAGTAGTCGAGTGAAAATCAGGACAGAATTCTTCCCGGAGATGGACACCTGCCACGGGGAGCACAAAAGAAAAATATGATGTTAATGACATCAGTGGGACTTTTACTGCCATTTCACCGTCCACTGGGCACACATGCAACACCTATCCATTTGTAATGACCCAGAAACTCCCTCTTTAACTGCTTTGCTGCTTTCCAAAGAGCAAACCAAATAGGTCTTCAGGGAAACGCCACTGGAGACATGTGGTTCACTAGCATGTGTCTTCAGGTAATGCACAACAGTGGACTACTATTCTTGTAAGGATTTTCTTGATTTGGAAATCTAAGATCTGCTGTGAGCCACTGGAGAATAACCCTGAGGGCTGGTAAACGATGAAGGATGTAGGACAGAGGAGACAAGAAAGTGCTTCACAAACTGGAAAAGGCATATCTAAAAAGAGTCTTTTGGAAATGCCAAAAACCACAAACAAAACTACCGTTCTGGTATTTACTCATCTTTGGTCACCTGTGTGTCCTGACCCACTCTGTTCAACAGCAATTAGTAATCTGAACACACACAAACCAGGTATGGTACGCCACAAAATAAATTAGTGAAAACACCGACCTGCCTGATCAATCAATTTACGTTTTAAGAGCTCAGGATAAGTCTCCAGGATAGTTAGAGGTCTTAATGTCTCACACATAAATCACATGTGTCATCCCAGATGGGAGCAGAAGTCTCCCCTTGGCTTTTTAGTTTGGATCATTATCCTGTCAGATGTAATGCTGCGCAAGGGTGAGATTTTCTCAACTATGATGTTTTCTGCAGACTGCTTTACTTGATGGTTAAAAAAGACAGCTCTCTGCTTTGTTTTTTTTTAAATTTCCTACCAAAATCAAAGGACGGGGATATCAATTAACTGATCAGATCAGACAAGAGTCCCTTCACAGAACTGATAACTTAAAAACTTCTTGCTGACATTGCTCAGTGTCTGTCCGGAGTCTCCTGATAGCAGAGACAAAGATGAAACAATCACTGGCTCCAAGACTTCACAGATACATGTGTTTTACAACAGTGGGACACGTTTACTAGTTGATCTTTGAACCGTTTTGAGCAACAGGCATTTAGAGCAGAATGTAACATTGATTACAAAGTGGGTTTGTTCTGACTGTTGTGACCAAAACCACTTTACTGAACCCTAGTTTAGATGAAAATTTTTGATTAGTATAAATGCATATACATGCAAAGCAAAGAAAATTTCTTGTAAAAAGCCCCCTTTTAAGACTGAGAAATGCTGAATATTAAATGCTTGGTATAAACATCACATTAGAGGAAGGTTTTTACCAGCCTGGTGGAATGTCAGTGCCGGCTATTTTATGTTTTGTTTTCTCATAATCTACTATCTTTATAATAAAGGCACTTCTACTGATGTTAGTGTCAAGTGTTTGAGTTTGAGTGCTGTTAAATGCAACAGCTCTTTAAATTAAGTACCAGCTTGTCAGCCAGCACTACTAACTAAAAAAAGACTTTTTGTCCATTTTTATGGTGTGAGTAGACATGTTTAAAGGGTGACTTGAAAGACTGAGGTATAAATCACACTAAACGGTGTGTTCAAGAGTCATGCAGTGATTTATAAAGTTAATTTATTTCTCTTCACATAAGACTTTCCCTTGAGAAAATACAATTTAGAAAATTTAATTTACGTTTACTGATAGGATTTATTACTCTACAGTAAGACCTTGTGGATAGCTTATTTTAGGAAAGTGGACAGAATCTTTGAAAAAAAAAAAGAACTTGGTTATTGTTGAGAGAATTTAAGAAAATTGAGGTCAACTTTCACCTGTTTGAACTTCAGGAATTCACAATGAAACCCTGATGCCAATAAAAGAGAAGCTCTGCACACACGAGCCACATCTTGAGCTCCACTCTATAAATTCTTCAGTGAAAGGAGACAATCTTGGTGGTCCAGACACCCACTGGAAACGTGATTTACTGAGGGCTCTCAGTGCAGATGCTTTTTACACTCTTACAACCAGGGGTCAGATGGTCATATGCTGAGATCTAACACATTATTTTCATTATTATTAATATATTCTTTAATTCTTTAATTAAAAGATAACAGAAATGACAGAATACAAATTTATTATTCCAGATCATTTGAGGGGTGACATGTGTGTTATAAATCTGAGGATGTAGTACATTTATTCCAAATTCAGTCAAGATTGGCAGTATGGTTTTTAACTGAGGTAGATAGGTTTTTCATTGAGATAAAATCAATTAATATTTTTTTCCAGAAGGTAGTATTGATAGAGTTTTTGGTTTTCCATTTCATGAGGATTTTCTTGGCGATGATCAGAGCAATAGAAAGTGGAGTTGTTTACAAATTTGGGTCTAAGTCTCATTGGAGGTGAACTCTAGATCCTGTTTCCATTTAGTTGACAGGATGGCTATTGTTAAGTTATTCATAGAAATTGATTTGTAAGTTTTGGTTAAGTTTTACCATGATCAGAAAGTTGAGTTAATTCTGAAATCAATGGAGATATTTTGGTGACTCCTCCATGAGGGATTAAGTCGGAATGGTTGATTCCGATGTTCATTTCTGCTGGGAGCTTAGACTTTTCCTTTATTTCTGTTGTCAATCTTATAAATATGGGTGCTAGAATATTCCTAAAGTACTTATAAAATTCGGTACTTATAAAATTCTGCTGGAGTTA
>JAOWBL010000285.1:0-17944 GCA_028564865.1 Zenarchopterus dispar | reverse complement strand
TTGTGTGTGTGTGACTCTGTTATGGACTGGCAACTGCCCAGAGTGTACTCATGCCTTATACCTGAAGGGGGCGGGGATGGGCTCCAGCAGACCCCCGTGACCCTCAATAGGAAAAAGATAATGGATAGATGAATCCACACAAAAGCCATTCAAGACTCAGTTTTTTTTTTTTTTCTGTCTTGCTCTCTTGGTGACTTTCTGTACATCTCTCCCTCCCAGTAAATAATTATCTGTCTCCCTCCTTCTGACGCCGGCCACAGTGCCCTTTCAGAGAGGATAACCAAATCCCCACTGGGGACGCTTGAGTAAATGACCGTGGGAAACGGGTGTACTTTAGAACACAGTGATACTTGGTTCACGTGGGGAGGAAAGCCTTTTTCTGACTAAATCCTTTAGTCCCTTGCCTGGTGTTTACCCCTGGCACCATATCGCTCCAGATCTGAAATCCTGACTATCCTCAAAACCCCATTACAGACGCTAATCCCCAGCAGTGTGCGCTCTGTGGTCTTCGCTCTTGGAGGCATTATGGTTAGACTGAGTAATTTAATTTCTACTGAACCGACTGCAAATACTCCATGTGTCAAATATTTCCAAGCATACATATTCTCTCTTAATTCCTCTGTTTTGATCTCACACAACTATGAACCTCACGTCTCGTCACAAACAAAAAGCTCATCTCGTGCGTTTGCTGGGCTTTATGGAACAGCAGGGTGCCACATGTGCTGCCACATTCTAAAAGCTACAGGGACTGTGCCAGCAAAAATATAGGAGACTTTTACAAGAAAAAAGTATTGAGAACAAATTTTTCAAGGGGGAATTGTTGGTTTTCTCTCAATTATATTATAAGATCTTGACCTTAATATTTAAACTGCCCTGAGGTGACTTACATTATTATCGTCATCATTTATATTAATGTGATTCTGCATGATCAAATACAAGTGAACTGAACTGACATGGTTGAGGTGGTGAAAGTCTCTCTGCGACCAGAGAAGGAAAGTAAAGAATAAACAAGGGTGAATGATGGTGGAACCTACTGTAGCCTTGGGGCTGGTCCTGCAGTTCTTGGGAGATATATCTAAATGGAGCTTGCCTTTGTGAGGGAAAAAAGGAGAGAGCAACTGCATGGGGGAGAGACGGGAGACTAATGGAAAAACACTAAGTTTGTAAGTTTGCATGCACGACCAGAAAAAAAAAAAAAATGAAAGTGCTCACACTCATAAATACAGGCTTGTTGAGACAGAAAATGAGTGTGCAGATGAAGGGACCTATCATTTGCAGTACTGCCAACACTGCAAAGCAAATTTCAATTTTTAGACAAGGCTAGAAAAGTGCAGTCATTTTTGTGCATATACCTCTCCAGACAAAACACAGCCAGCCTTTTCAATTTAATAAAGCAAAAATGAAATAATCAAAGTGAACCAGAAATAGGGGGTGAGAGGATGGGATGTAGGATTATTTTTACCACGTTCCGATATAAACTTAAGGATAAGGGTGGCGGGCAGCAAAGTCAGATATAATTTCTACAGTTGTGATCTGTTCTCAACTCTGTGCTTTATTCAGACAAGAGAAGAAATCAAGATAAGTAGCCAGCAAAAACATTGCTCCCAGGAAAGAGGCAATTCCTGTTGCAGTATTTTTATGGTCACAGGGGATCCAGAAATAAACGTATATCTTGACTTATAAGGGGTTCTGACAGAGATATCGTTCTCTGTGAGCTCCATTTAAAGGTTTCTGTGTTCTTCTGACCTTAGGGGAAAATTTCTGCATGTATACGCAGCTGACTTATTAGGACTAACTTTTCAAAACATTCCCTCTCCGTTTAGCGGAGAAATATCAAGGTAGCTTTCGAACAGCCCAGCGTTATCGATTTTTATTTCAAAGAGATAAAATATCAAACATTTTGTCTGCGCTTCTGTTGTTTCAGCCCTGGGGATCTCTCAGTCAAAGCAATAGCAAAAGACTTAATCTGATGTTGTTATGGAGCGGAGTGGGATCTTGGGAGTTATTATCCTCCACACCACTGCTGGTGAAAATCTAAAGGATGTGACTTGTATAGAAGTCCTGTTCATGGGCAGGGTAATGCGTTAACTTTTGTTTGAGCAAGTCACATATCTTTACATCATGCCCTTTCTTTCAGATAGAATAGATAACGTTGACAAACATGCTGGTAATTTTTCAATTTACAGTTAAATTACATAATTTCACATGCAAATACAGAGACTAACTTTACATGATGATTATATTGTGAGGTGGTTCAGTGCAGCACGGGGTAAAATTGACACGGAATTAAACATTCAGGTCACACTTTCCACGATAGCGCTCATCTCAGCAGCGCAAAGCCCCCCATTTTCCTGGAGGAACTTGCACTTGTATAACATCTACAGTGTCAGACAAACGCCAGGATGATAAGAATCACCTTTTTTCCCCCTCCTCTATCCTTTTACAAAATTCTATTACTGTTCTTGCTTACTATTCACGTAAAGCATTTGGAGAAACGCCTGGAAGATCAGGGCGGTCATCAGAATAAAGGGAGCTATTAACATAGAAATTGGTTATGATGACAGCCGTACATATGAAGTAGGGAAACCTGAATAGCCATAAGATGTTTGCAAACCTGTAAGTAAGTAAGCTGTGGTTGCACCAAATGTGAAATTCTGCCTGCGAACTAACAATCAGTTGACGATGCAGTAAACATGGCTGGCACGTTGCCTGTATCGGATCCTCTCAGACCACCTCCAAAGCCTCCTTGGGGACCTTTAATGGAACAACAGCTGTGCCAATGCTATTTCTCATTTAACACACTTAGAGGAGCCCCGTCTTATCACAGGCTCAGAACAAAAACACCAGGTCACCCTTCCAGCACTTCTCTCTTTCTCTACAGATCCCTAACATGATTGTGAACTTTCAAAATTTAATTGAGCCTCGGGAAAATTGCTTTGTGAATTTAATCGAAGCACCTACTAGAAAACAAATCTACCGGTTTCCTTGCGGCAAAATCCCTCCCCCCGCCCGTCAACTGGCTTCTGTCCCAGTACACAGACTGCAAAGGACCAAAGAAAATACCAAACACATAGTCGCACACAAACACAGGTCTGATTTAATTACGTACAAACCGATTATTCAAGGAATGAGTCTTGGTTTGATGATGTGTCAACGCTCCTAGTCAGTCCTCTTTCCTAAAACTGTTCTTGAGCTCCAGCACTAATTTTGTATTTGCACTAAGCATCAATAAATAAGCGCACTCCCTCCTCAATTCTGATTATTGTAGCTCCGGTAATCAAGAGTGAAGAAACTGTTGACAAGAGGTCAGAAGTTGAGTTATGAAATATTACAGAAGTGTGAATTCAAATGAGCCACTCTGCTGGTCTTATCCTCCCACAGTAAATGTCCAAAATGGACTACTTAAATGCATATTGCCTGCTCGTCACGATGAGTGAGGAGGCAGCGCAATTTAAAAGCAGTGAGGAATTTTTGGAAGCAAAAATAGTGGCGGGTAAGTTTGGAAAGAAAATACACCACAGCTCATAAATGATCAGGTGCCTGACAAATCAGCTCTTATTTTTCCATTCTTCATAAAGATTAACTGCACATCGTGACTGATCCTATGTCCATTTAAGCATGACCCAGTTATATACACGAAAGGGGTAAATATTCATAATATTTCTGGGAAAATATAAAAATAAATGAATGAATAAATGAATGAGTTCTAGCAGCCAGTGACACTGCAACTTAACTTTTAGTTTATGCACATAAAAAGATGGTCCGATATCCATATTCATGAAGGTAAAAAAAATTGCACATCAGCCCATTGTAGAGGGAAAAAAAGTCATTTGTGGGTTAATGCAGGGGTTAGAAGCTTTTCTTGATGCTTAATTGAATGAAAAAAAGAGTGTTTCTCTTTCACTTCTCCCCTCCCAGCAGTCAAAGGTCAGCTGCTGACAGAACAGCAACACTCAAGAGTGTTGTTCACTGGCACATCAGAAGAGAATTAGGGTCTTTAAAGAAAGTTAGAAAAGAGAATGTATTTTGAGTGAACGCAGATCTTAATGTTGCTCATAATTCTTCTGTGGGTTATTAAGTAATGTAGCCACATTAGCAGCGTGGGGATGTTGCCGAGTTGGGCGGCTATGGATTTTACAAGCACACGGAGCTCCCAGAGAATCAATTCGAAGGACTTGGTTGATGCAAATATGATATTTTCTCAAGCATCACCAGCAGATGGGCATTTGGCTGCTTTTAATACTTTGGTTTATGACCAGATAAACACAAAAATAAATGATGCATCGATCCTTCACACCCCCTTTATTCTGTTCGGCATCAGAGGAGGCCGATGCCCATCCCTGCTGATGCAGGGTGAGAAGTGAGGCACACTTTTGCGAGATCACCAGTTCATCAGAAGCACCACATTTTCTCCTCACAAGAGTGGAGTTTGCACAGCTGGGATTTGAGCCAGGAGCTGCGAGGCCACACTGTGTGCCGCCCAACGAATGAACTATTGGCCTCATTTATACTCTGCGTTTGGTGCTAATTAGCCGATGCTAACAAGCTGATAAACATAGAGAACACTGCATCTGCTGAGCTGTTAAGAAGCATGCTTGTGTCACTGTGAGTCTGCTACTAGAAAGTAGCTTACCACCGAGCTGCGTCTGGAGACTCAACCTGTTAAATAAATCCTGAGCTGTAAATGCATTTACCTGTATCTGCTTGTACAGCTGAAATACAAGCCTAAAATGAGAAATGTGCTCTGTTTTAATGAACTGACATGACTTTCTAATGTTTTAAATAAAGTTTCTATGTTTTGTTCAAAACTTCACAGCCATGCAGTCAAACAACTCTCTTTCCAGCCAGGTTCTGGTTGGACGTGAAGATGGGAAGGCAGGATAGTTTCATTCCAATTTGAGAGTTTCTGATGTCACCGACTTCTGCAAATCTGAGCAGCTCACAGAACAACATTTTCTGCAAAGGGATGGAGTGGTGTTATCTTTAAAGTTTCATAATGATACTTACTTCAGATGCTCACATAAATGCTTTCATGCACAGAAAAATGATTTTTCCTCCTCATAATGTGTCCTCTTTTGTATGTAAATTCAGGTTCAGTCAGGCATGTGCTCTTCCTCCTTAGCCTCCTTACAGTATGTCCTTCATCTGAACCTTTTAACCTCACTAAAGTATATTATCCAGAGAGCCTTTAATCTATTTTTCTCCACTTTGATGAGACATCTTCAAATTGTCTCAATACGTGCCTAACTGTAGCGTGGCCGCCACCTCCAGCGTCACATTGACTCCGACCTTGTCGAGTCCACTCGCAGACCTGATTGCAGATTTCCTTTGCTTCCCAAGTGAATCTCACTAATGATTGTGTTCTTAAAATTTCCGACATCCATGCCAGCTCATGTCAGCATGCTATCTATCTAGCGTCAGATGAACTTTAAAATAGGAAGCTCTGGGGATTTTTTCTTAAAAGAGTCTATCTCCCAACCCCATAATAAGTTGCCAGACCTTTGAAATGAAATTCAGGAGGTGGTAACCTAAAATAAAAATGAGTAGATCAGTTGGATGCAAGGACGTGTGACAAACTAGGGGAAGTTGACTCTGGAGAAAGTTTTCTACCTTTTTTTTCTCCAAATAAAACACAAAGCGTGTTGACGTGCTCCTGCAGAGCTATGGCAGCTGACTCCAGCTTGATACGAGACATCTTAGCTACATCCTGGCTTCTGCAACTGCTGGGTTGGATCACATTCAGTCAGGGCAACTCTAGTTATTTGTGTCTGTTTAAAGGAAAAAAAAATACTCCAGCACTGAACTGACAAGAACAAATGATGACTTATTTGTCCACATCACTGAGGGATGGTTACAAGATGACATCAAAGAGTATCTCTGAATCTTTGTCATTACAGTAGGTGCTCATTTGGGAGATGAGCAAAATTAGCTGAAAACCCCTTTCAGTCCTTGAAAAAGCTCCAACCCCTTTCTGTCCTTCTTCTCTAGCCTTATTTTTTTTCATTTGTGTTTCCCTTATTAGAATCATCACTAGAGGCTAATAACACCAGTTAAGATTCATCAAGGGATGCAAAAGTGATCAGTGTGACTGGTAGACCGTCGAACATGAAGCCTTTTTTTTTCCCTGGGACCAATTATAGCATAAACTTAACAACATTTTGCACCTGATCTATTTCAATGTGTGAAAGAAAATGCAACAGATTAGGACTGCAGAAACACACACATACACAAGTAATCTCAGAGATTTTCCCTCGCACCAAAAACATTACTGATACAGTACAGACATCTTATTGACATGCCGCAGCAGTAGAGGTGAAATGACCAAGACTCAGCCATTCTGCAGCAGCATGCACTCCCACCCCCACCCAAACTCCTACACACGGCACACACACATAAGCAGACACACACACTCTTCAGACCATCTCATAACCCATGCCCCTTGTGCCATTTCTCATTCCATTAAACCTTGAATTATTCAAAGCAGATGAAATTGATTTCTGGATAGTTTAATCGCAAATCAAAACCAAACCGTGGGCCCAGTTCGTTCCCTCAGGACAATTTTTGACAATCAAATATTCATGGAGAAATGAAATGTTAGCAGATCATTTCTGCTCCTGGCTGATTAGGCAGACACAATGAAATTCAGATGGAGAAAAGCAGGAGGCATGGAATTAACTTATGCCAATATGGCATGGAAAAATTGAAAATGAGATAAGATTTTCAGACTTCGTTCTATAATCCAGGAAAAGCACTTCTATGGACAGCTTACCTTCTCCTTTTATATCCAACTAAGTGCTTCACAGAGTAACCCAGGCCTCACTTATTACCTCCTAAACATGTGAATGAATTCAAAAGCATGAGCTCCTTTATCATTTTCATATATAACAGATAATATACACACTCACTGATGGAGTATAGTTTGTGATTGACAAAGTATTAAAAAAATGAGTTTGTATAATTTATTATTAATTTTTATTATGAAGCCCACTGAATGCTTTATAGCTGTGGTACATTAAGGAAGGCAGTAATAAAATTCATACCACTTTAATACCCATACAGTAAATTCAAAGCACTGCAGCCCAGCACTCAGAGGTGTTGCTTGGTGGATTTTCTCACTTTTAGCCAGGCTAACTCTTTCCCTCTGTCGCCAGTGTCACCGTGCAATTGTTTCTCTGCTGTAGCTACACATACATCACACAGATATTCATCAAGTGGGCTGTCTTCATCTCACTCTAAGCAAGAAAGCAAGAATCCTTTTATAAAACTGTAAAAGCTTCTAATGCAGACAGATTTTGTGCCTCTGCTATCTCTGCAGCAATGTCACAAAGATAAAGTCCCAGTCATTGGCTGCATGTAGTACATCAAGTGACACTATATTAAGGCTAGTAAACACTGATATGAGGTTGAAAGCTTGGTAACATACAAAAGAAAGAACATACTTCAACTGAAGAACATTTGTCAAACAACTGTTATTGTACCAACTTCTGCATGTACTTTTTTGACCTCTAAAAGATCTGGTATGTTTCATATTTTTCCATAAGCAAGATCTTCCTGGGGTTAAAAGTAAAAATGTAGAGTACCATGACTTCTTTTCATTTGAGACTTCATGAAGTAGCAGCATTGTATTCCCTAATTTTAGCTTCTTTTTAAAAAAATCCCTGATTGGTGGTTTCAGTGTGATTCATGCTTTGATGGCAGAGACTTTCATGGTTATTTTGGCTAGACTGAACAAATACATCTGCATCTTCACTGGCTTTGCAGTGCAGGAGTGCAGTGCAACGCTTTATTTGCTGCATCTGTGAACATGTGGATAAAGTATACCTGCGGAGGATTATAGGGGTCAGGGGTGGGGGTGGTGAAGGGGTGATAATGGTAGGGGTGGGGGTTGGTTAACCATTCTTGCTGCTTTTGCCTGTGTGGCTCTTATGCTCTTATTTGTAGTTTTTAATAATGAAGCCTTTTTTGTCCCAGTTTGTGTTCTGTCTTCATTTTATCTTCCAGCCCTGCGTGCTGTGCCATTGTAACAATTGAGTTTGACAACAAAGATTTTTTTTTCAAGTTAAGTACACTGTGAATAGGTCAGCATTTAAAGTTTATTTTGCAAAAAAAAGTCAATACAACAAAATTTATATTACCGTTTTACACAATAAAAGACAAATGTAGGTAATATTAATTTATAAATCAGTTCATTTATAAAGAGCATCATCTATTTTGTTTGAATAATAATAAATAAATAAAAGTGACTAGAGAAAGATTAGAAACTACTGTATCTTAGTACATTAACCAATTTCTTCTGTTTTACTTTTTTCACCTCTTCCAAGGTATAACAGTATCAATTATAAAAGATGGAAGAAAAATATATCGGAAGTGCAAAATAATCCTGTGTTTCAGTCTCATCCTTCACCCGCCTGCCCTTGGATATAAAAGAGAAAGTGATGGGACAATGAGTGAGAGTAACAAAAATGACAGGATGAGATCAAATACTATCACGAGGAATGAACAAGTAGCCATCTCTTCCAGCTGAAACTAGCTTGATTTCAACTGTGTGTTTTCAAGGCAAATGATGAGCTACTCATACTGACATGAAGAACAGTGGAACCAGATTCATTAGCTCAACAGATTGCATTACTGCTCAGAACATACTTGTGGACAGATGCTTCCATCTCTATCCTTTGTGGTGTTAATGTTAGAGGATTTTTAATCTAGAGTGACTGACTGTAAGGTTTTATCTTCAGAAGGCACAGTTCAAATCATGTCAGTGAATCTACAGTAGCATTTATACTTATTTTGTGTTCATTCTCAGTGCAGTTTTTTTTTTTGTCAAAATTGATTCATTGTCTTTATTTTTAAAATAGCATGCAAAGGGTTAGGAACCCTGTAGTCATCAAAACAAATAGGCATTTTTAAAAAATGATGTGAATGGATGAAGTAAAGAAATTCATGAAAAGAAATCCTCTCTGTTAAGCACAGAGGTGCGGTGATCATGGTTAGGGTTTCTGTTGCATGAGATTAGACAGGAAGCACTTCTCCCTCAAAGAAGAATGGATTCAGTCCAATAGCAAGAAATTCTGGATGCAAACATTACACAGCCAATAAAATAAATGATCAAAAACAATAATAAAAAATAAAATATTCTGTACAACTAGATGACAAACTACAACATTTTCTAAATCCACAATGTACTATCTACAGAAGCCCATTTATCACAGTGTTTAGTCTCCTTTTCTGAACAGTTTTAGAGTGCTAACACACCGGGAAGATTGCACCATCCACAACTATGACTGATCCCCTAAAGTCTGGATCATTTGACTAGTCTGAGTCCACAACATTATTGCTGGTATCTGGCACCAGTAGAGAACATGCACTGTGCTCTGGCATGGAAGAGTAGCACATACAGTATATGTGGAGGAGGGTGTATAAACATTGTATACACAAGGTTTAGGTGCAACAATGACAATCATTTAACAGCATGTGACCAGAAAAATTCAAAGCAAGGCACAAAATTAGTGACATTCCTATATTTTTTGTTCTTTTCTCTATCGTGCTGATTCTCTGAGACTGTATCTGAGCTTCAATTAGTAGTAAAAAAAAAAAACAAAAAAAACATATTTTCAAGCAGCGTGAGTTGGCACTCAAATTACTGGAAAAACTAGGTAGTTTTTGTTATTTTGGCCCAGTTCATCGTCTTCATAGTCTTTCCCAGGGGAATCAGGGAGGTATCCTCAGGGTGCCTGGCTTGTCTAGGTATAGCTTGTGTGAGAATAGTACATGCAAAAAAAGTGACAAAATTAGAAGCATTATGAAGGAAAAATTGCAGAAGATTGCTGTCTTCAAAAGGTTTTTGGTATAGATGTTTTAAAAATAAATGCCTAAAATATTGACCAGTGGAAACTTAGCTTAGTTATTCACTCCAATATAAGATAATACAGTACATCTACAAAATATAGATTACACAACAGTAGATACTCTTCTTATAGTAAATACAGTTGAAAGTGAAGTTAGGCCTTTCAATCATTTAACGTTCCCACTTCAATCCTGATCAGGGTCACAGGGGGCAGAAGCCCATTCCATCTGTCATCAGCCGAGAAGAAGGATAGAAACTGGACAGATTGCCGGTCCATCACAAAACCTCACGAAGATAAACAAGAGAGAGCGAGTGGGAAAATGGACAATTTAGAAACACCAATCAATCTACGATGTCTGTTTTGGGACTATGGTAGCCAGACTTGCAGAAGACCCAGGCTGCCATGGAGAGAACACAAATGTTACAGGGATATTAAACCTCCCATTATGTTACTGTGCTGACTGGGTCTTTCCAAAATGCAGAAATAAGATATAAGATCACCCAATTAGTCCACTGAAGGCATGGGTAATACATAATCCAGCTGTAAAATGGGTCAAAATGATCAATAACCCTTGAGACCTTGCATTCGTCCTGTGCTCTATTGGACCAGAGTTCATTATTTACCTGAAATCATCTGTATTACATAGGTACTTCTTTAATATAATAAATACCCTATGTGCACTTTGGTTGCTTATGCGCTGTATAGCAGCGGTACACTATGATACACTTGAGATTGTAATTTAATTATTGCTACAGGCTATGATTCTTTTTACGAAATTAACACATATGAAGTCTGGTCTGCTCTGCATTAATTAAATCTGTATAATGTACAGCTGTTTTCTTTTTTTAAAATCTTAAATTATGTTCTAATAAAAGGACGATAGCCCAATTTCATATCCAGGTCATTAACAAAACAAAATGAAGGAGTAAAAGAGAGTACAACTTCTTTCAAATCTACAACCAGGGTTGCCCATATTCAGTGCTCGAGGGCCGGCGTCCTGCGTGTTTTAGATGTTTCCCTGTTTTAACACACCTGATTGTAATTAAAGGTCATCATCAGCAAGTCATCAAGATCTGTACAAGTCTGTTAATGACACAGTCATGTCTATCAGGGCATGTTGAAGCAGGGAAACATCTAAAACACGGAGGACACCAGCCCTTGAGGACCGACTATGTGAGCCCCTTGTCTATAACATCTGTTTTACTGATGTCAGATGAATATAAGTACCAGGAAGCGTGGCCGCAGCAGCTCTCACAGTTCTAAGCGACAGACACACATTTTTTTTGTATCAGTACCAATTGAAATTCACACATGTTCCTTAAGTCACACTGAACGAAAACCAGACCATCAAATACACCTGTGTGACTCTGGTATTCAATATTAAGAGGCTGAAGTACAATTTTATTGTAGTATATTTCTGTGTATGTGCGTTATGATGGTGAAGGGGGGAAAAAAAGACAGGGAATTTTGTCATCCTTATGACTGATGCTTCACTGCCATCAAGTGGAGCTGCAACAGATTGCATCTGAGTAGAGTTTCAACTAAAGCCTGTAATCCATGGATAAAACAGAAATCGGGGAGCTAAAGATGTTCTCCTCTCTGATGTCTGCTTGGTAGGCTGTAAGGTTCAACATATGACGTAGATAACATGGGAATTGCAGCATTTCATGGATGAAAAAAGGCATCACTTGCTTTGGTATGTTTTTTTTTACAATCTGTCAGTGTAAAAAGTGACCTGTTTCAAAGTGTTTTTTAAATTTTTTCCATCACGAGTCATTGGTATCTAACTGGTGAAAGCCATAAAGCTTCATAACATTCACCTGGATTCACTTGACCGCTCCATTTCATCCCAGCTGGGTGAGCACATCCAACAGAAAATACCTTGTTACTCACAGCTGTTGAACAAAAACAATCCTTCAAACTGGAATTGACACATTAGGTTCTGAAATATCACTATCAATGAAATAAGTTGATGGTTGAGGAGAAGCGGGAGTCTGAAATGGAAGCTGATGTAACAGGAGAGCCCATCAAAACACATATCAGAATGATCCTGAATACTATGACAGTTGTGTTAGACAGCTGTCTGAAACATTTGTTTCCCTTCTCTCTTCTTAAAATGTCTTTAGTCATGGATATTTTTTCCCCATTTAGCCTGTGGATTGTCATGATCTTTATCTTTGTGATTTTTACTTTACATTCTTTCCTTGTTCATTTCTGTTATCTTTGTTGGTAGCATTTACTTGCTGCACACCTGTTTCAAATTTGAAGTATTCCACCACTGTTCTGTTCCCACTACACACCTTTTTTTGTTTTATTAGGCATCACCTATCTGGATGTATACTTTCTGATGGTCTTTGCTCTTTGCCAAATCCTAATTCTCATTCTTTTGTTTCTATTGGTCCCTCTGATAATCAGATTTTTTTCCCTCCCTCCTGTGCCCAGTTGTCTGATTTTATTTTTTTTTTAATCCATTTAGACACTCTAGTTCTTAATCCTCCTGCTCCTTCTATTCACCATTTGATCATCCAGCTTCAAATGGGATAAAATATATTCATTTAGAAATACTCTCCCTTAATTATGCTTGAGAAATCCTTAAAACACTTTAGTTTAATTTTTCAGTACAAAATAAATTCCAGTGGTACTATAAAAAATGCATTGTGGTGTAAGAATGCCTCATAGGTCTTGCTTTAAAACAAAATAAATCTGCTCCTGGTGTATCTGTTTTCTTAAGTAAAATCAAAAGAGGGAAAAAAGATTTTTGGATGGATGACATTTTATGCAACAAATGACAAGATTTATATTCTGGTGCTATAACCTTTTCCCATTTTTGAAACACAGTGTTGCTACAATTATGATTTGGACCAGAACACTTTGCAACTATGAATGTCTAAAAGGGAAAAGGAAACAACTTTTTATTAAAACTTATGATTTGAAATGGTACAATCTATATGTGAGAAATGATGATCAGAACACGAACATAAAGAAACCTCATGTTTCCCGGAGTTGAAGCCGTACTTAAGAATGGATTGAAATTTAAGTTCATGTGCAGGACATGTTAATTACTTGAAACATTTAGATGTGCAGTGGTATCAAATCAGTCACTGAATTAATTTGCTTTTGACAGCTGTAAGTGACTTCAGTTGGATTTAACTGAATTGGATTATCCACTATGGTCGTTTATCTTTTTTGTTTCAGTGTATTGTAATTACCTTCTTTTGAACTGAAGCCCCTTTGCAACTAACTGGGAGTGTGCTTTGGATTATTGTCCATTTAGGGGACGCCTCCAGACCAGAGCTTTAAACTGTTGACTTTTCTCTTAAGATAGTGTTTCAATATATCCACATAAACCTATTTCCTAATGAGAGCATCTATTGTGTGAAGAGTACTAGTTCCTCCTGCAGGCCCACACTATGATTCTACCACCTCTGCATATTACAGTTGGGATGGTGTTCTGGGACCCTTCTTTCTCCTGACAAAACAGTTCAGGTCTTGTCTCATCAAAGTAACAAAAACAAAGGCCTTTGTCCCCATCTACAGCTGTATTATGACTCTGTTATGGTCATTTTGGAGCAGTTGCTTTCTTTTGTAATTGTAGGTTGATAAGTTAATGTAATATTACATTTGTCTTATTATCAAATGAATATTCTGACATTTTTGAAAATAAAAAAAAAATCTGGCCTAACTAACCTACATCAAGGAAACTTACCTCATGGTTTCTGTCAGACAGGGAAGGGGGAAAAATATTTGTTCAATATACAGACTATGTACTTGCACATGGTTTCAATCTTGGGAATTCAATTTAATGATACACACAAAGCATATAATGCATAAATATGCTATCTTAATCATGATAACAAGTTTTATTAATGTGATGTGCGACAAATGACAGTTTTAGATTAAGCAATTGTTTGAAGGAATGTGAATTATTCTATCAAAGGTTGCCCTCCAGTGAAAGTCATTAACACGCTGAAAGCTGATTTCTAGAATTTGATATTCTTGAGTACAATTATAGATATTTCTTGTATCTTATTTCTAATGTCCTATTTTTTAAACTAGGAATAAAGCTGACACTAATTTTTGTCTTTTAAATGGGTTGCTGTTGGGCTTTCATCCATTTTCTTTTCAATATTTTTCGACCATTTCATGGGGAAGCATTTGGTATTTTATGGAAATGTAGCTCTCAAACAATCAACTTTTCATCCCCCATTTGTGACTACAATCTTGTTATTTTTTATATGCATGCAATGTTTCAGTTGTTATGGTACTTCTGGTGCAGGCACAAGCATAACGTTTTGGCTCATGTCATGCTGACATGTGCCAAAATGATTCCATTTGGCATGACTGGTTTATGGCTGATGCAATATGTTGGTCCCATTTAAAACCTATTTTTACAACTTTTCAGTCCTATAATGTTGGCTTTTTTTCTGTGCAGACAATTGATTGTGAAAAAAGGCACCAATAACATAACTGAAAGATAGATACAAATTGATATTTGACTGAATTGACAGGTTTGTTCAATATTTTGTTCAAACCTGTCAGTTTCAATTTGCTACATCTGATCTATAGTATATTTAGTGTACAGTGCTGATACTGAGGTCTTTAACAGGTAGAGTACTGTATCAGATATCTGATGATGACTCTGCACAAAAAAATGAGGATGGAGGAAAAACTGTGTAACTATTGAATTTGTGCGAGGTAGACAGATTTTCTTAAATCCTAATTTCTGCATCAAGACTCTGAGTTGTGTAACAGCAAAACTGCCCCTGAATAGCCCATGAAGATGCACCCATGGGTGTATCCAGCTCACTTCTATGAGGATTATTCTAGGCCAATTCATTGAATGGTACTAAATGCTCAAAACAGCATGTTTAGAACAGGCATGCTTGTTGCATAACACAAAACAAGTTCCAGTCCAAACCTATTTGACAGGGTTTCCAGTAGCAACATAGCTGGATTAGATGGATTAGAACAAGTACAACCAATGATAATACATTCCTAATGAGAATATAAAGGCAGTTCACTACTGACACGGTGCAACGAAGAATGTTCTAGTAATGTGCAACTACATCCTGTGATTCTATGACCCACTTTTAATGAAAACACATTTAATTGGAGGATTTTTGCAGCACTGTCCTCATTGTAAATTAGTTTTAGAACCCCATCATAAAAAAGGAGATATAGAAATTATATATGCAGGATTAAGTTGTATGTTTTCTCTCTGGCATCACTTCTGCTAATAGACTTTGTGTTTTATTTTTGTCCCAGCACTATGGAATAGGTAATTAGAAAGATTCCTCAGGTCATATTACTAGTGAATCTGCTGTTCGCAGTGAAGCGGCATACTCCCCTCTCATCCCGCAGGAGGGTGCTCCTCTCAGATCCCTCCCGGCTATGTAGGAAGTAAGCACAAATGGTGATAGAGGTTCTGCAGGCTGCTATCTTCACTGAGCCAAGGGTGTTAATGGGGTTACTGTGTGCAATTGGCTCCTCTACCCCTGGAAGCTTACATCAGCCTCTCTCATCCTTCCTTTTTAAAGCAGAACCCTAATCGTCCTGCCAGCCGAAATGTGGTTTTAGCTTTGAAGATATATATATTTTTCGCCCCAAAGAAATAGATTTTTAGCTTTGAAGAAGCTATTGTTATGAGTATATTTATTTATTTTCCCAGAATGGACTTGAGGTTGTTTTTTTTTTTTTTTTAATGTTTGAGGCACACTAAGATAAATGGCAGCTTCAAATGTGGCATAAACAGCAGATCTGAACATTCAGTTTGCAAAAAATATTGAGGTAGAGCCTTTTTAAGTCTTAGAAGTTAAGTTAGGTTTCAAAACAAATAATGTAAATATGGAATAAAAATATAACACAAGTATAACTTCATCTCTGTTACCTCAAAATGAAAATGCTCTGTGTCAAAGTTCCAGATATTGAGAATGTACTATAGTTTTCATTCACAAGTTCACTATCGGTTAGCATGAAGCTAATTTAGCTGTAGTTTGCTACTGTATCACTCTAACAGAGAGATTTCATATTTAACCTGCAGCTGTGTTTAACAACCACTGTTTTATGTGATGCATAGTTAAACTGTCTAGAAGTCAACAGTGTACTACAATAGCATCATCAACCCAGCGGATGACAACTAGTACCTGGCTCAAAGTGACGCCAAGTTTAAATGTCCAAATGTGCAGCAGAAATGAACATATTTTCAGGCCTGATACAAACATTTTTGTCTGTATAGCTGGACTTGACATCCATGACAACTGTACAGAGGTGGTCTCTGCGGTGCTTGGTCGGAGTGCTGACTGCCCTTGTTTCATCTCTGACAAGTACATGTTTTAAATATTGTTTGGTTGTGACTTCTTTAGTGAGCCTAGAATAAGTTAGCTGAGGCCAGCTGAAATAGATAACTTGTGGTAACTGTGGGCAAGTTCCAGGTTCCTTACAGGCTTGCTCTTTTTGCTTATTTGTCCATTCATTTTATATTACTATTTTTAGGTGAATGACTCTCCTTATTGTCTGTTCAGTGCCTATTCAGCTTCAGAGTGTACGAATCACTGGCCTCTCCAGGTTGATGGTGTACATTAGACTGACACAAATACATTTTCTGTTGTGGAGCAACTTCATGTAAGAACAGGCTGAAACTGCTCCTTAGTAATTAGTTGGGTAAGAGGAAATGTCTCTGGGACACTTACCAATGCGAACAATTTGAAAGGAGTACATTTCATAATGATGTTGCATAAGTCTGCTCTCATATTCTTGTTCAGGCCTGAATCGCACACTGGAGTTCATCTGTCATCTTTAAGCATAAAGCTAGTTCATTTCACACAATTTAATACAGCAAGAACAAGCGTAAACAAACATGGAATGACTCAAGGAAGAAGATGTAAATGCAGAATTGTGAGCGCTTACACTTCCTTGAGCTCAAAAGTGAAAGTGGGAATACTGTGCATACCGAGTGCTTCCTCAAGTTCACATAGCGAACATTTGATATGTGCTTAAATCATGAAGAATACACTGGTATATCTATCCTTATTTTTGTGTTGCTATGTGGGACACAGCCCTGTGGTAGAGTGTTGATGTGTCATAAGGATTCCCGGTCTCTCACCTTACAACAGCTGGAATCAACTCCAACTTATCACAGCTGCCAGAGATTTTCATGTGTGAGCAATCACACAAAACAAATACTAGACAGACAGACAGACAAGGTGGTAATGCACCAAACAGATCCCCAACTGATGAAGTATGCTGTATGACTATGTATGAGGTCATCCAATGTCTGCATACAACAGACAATCCATTGATATGTATCATGGCTTTTGGATTTATAGAGTATTGTATCACTACTTGTAATATTAACATGAGGTGAATGTAGGACTGTGTAGCTGAAATGCTGGGACCTTTAGAGTATATTTGATTTGACTTGAGCTAGATTATTACGTACAGGAGTAAAAAGAGAAGAAAAAACAAGGTGTTTCCTGTATTATGAGGTATATGAGGTATCTGATAAAACAGAAAGCGTCTGTTTCAAACTGCATAAAAGATATGACCCTGGGTAGAAAGGCCCACTGTGGTCCAACTCTTTCTTCATCCACTGAATTAAGTACATGAATATTTCCCAAGCTTTTCTATGTTGGAATGTATTACCTGTACATAGAAGACTTTAACTTGTTTTGTATTCATGGGAATAAACGCTGTGAGCAGTTAGTAAGTAATGAGGAACTTTCTAAAGACAGGATTAGCTTTCAGCTTGCTACCGTAGAATGTTTTCATTAAAAATAAATTTTTTCTATGTTCCAAAGCTGTGTTATCAAGGCAATCTATAATACTGCAGTACATTCACAGCATTATGTGAATATCCAAGAGTAGCTGTCAACAATTTTAATGAGCCTATTTAAATCAATCAGAAAACTTAATTAAACTGTGATGTAGCAGTTAATGTTTTAAGTGTTTTTTTAAATATAAGGCCACATAGCAATCAATACAATTTCCCTGAATACAATAAATCACTCATATATCTGTTAATCATATCATTTTCCCCCAAAAGATGTGTTTTATAAGGTTAATTACCATAAATCCTCATAAAGGCTGACATGTTCCTGACA
>JAOWBL010000284.1:34979-57037 GCA_028564865.1 Zenarchopterus dispar | reverse complement strand
TGAAACACACCTTCCACTGAAACACTCCCTCTGTTACACAGCTGGAAACAACCAGGAAGAAATGGGTGTGTGTGTGTGTGTGTGTAAAGCTCAATATATTCAGATATTTAAAGAAAAGATATGGTTGACTAATTTAGGCAGGATTGTCAAAATATATAGCTGGAATGAAAAGGAACTTTGACAAACAACTAAAAGAACAAGATGTGAGCTCAGAGACAGTATGGCTCCCACAGAGATCTGATCTAAATGTCTGAGAAGCTTCGTGGTGTGTTTAGAGCAGAGGAAACAGGTGTATTTTATGAATAGTTGTTTCACAAAGTTGTCTTCATGCATATGCATCACACATTTTGAAGGAAGCAAAGGATTATTTGTTTGCCAGTTTGTGCTTTTCCATCCTTGATGGGAAGTAGAAGAATTCAAGGAAGCAACGACACATTAATTCAACGAAAATCCACCAGAAAGGAGTTAAAATCATCGTAAATCAACAGAAATATCAGCAGCAAGCTCTCCAACATGCCCAAAAAGAATCCACAACATGTGGAATATATCTAGTCATGTATATTTAATCTAACCATTCACAAGTGAGTCCAAAGTAAATAAAAAAGTGAGAAGTGTGAAGGAATCAGAAATGTGTAAAGGCCACGGAAATCGTGTGTTGAATGGAACTTGGTCTCCCTCCAGGGGAGTTAGCGGGGGACCCGACACTGTTGTCATCCTGCTCCTATTTTTCCTTATAAGCAAAAATCTGAAAGTGTGAAATGTGTGTGTCATTGTCACGCAGCAACATGTCACGGGTGAAAGTTATCATCATGACAGACTGCAGGTAAATGTCATCATGTGGAACATGTGCGTCATCACACAGCAAGGCTGAGTTAAGCATACAGTTTCACAGAAGCTGCAACTCTGTATTTAAAACGGTAACTTTTGAGCCTTTTTTTGTGAAACTGGAGCATTTTCACACCTGTGTAAAACAGCTATCTAATGTTCAGCGATTCGGTGGGAATCATTTACATTACATAAACCTGTGACAAGCTATGATGCTGCTGGAAGCCTTTGTGGGTAATCAACAGGCTGCTCTCCTCCAGTTGATGATAAATGTTTGACATTTTATCCAATCAAGAGGAAAAGTCTAGTCGCTCGTGGCAATCACTGGTCAACCCAGAAAGCTCCCAAAAGACCCATAAGACCCACTTCAGCATCATTGCATTGTTGTCGATGGAAACCTGAAGCCATAATTCTTAATTAATTAAAAAATAACCATCCGGGAGCAGACATGTGACATGTGTATCACTTACATCTATTATAGCTCCCATTAGACCATAAAACGTGAACGGCCATTAACCAAAGCTACCACACAGAGAAACCTTGAGTGTGTTTGTGAGAAACAAGCTTTCTCCTGTGTCCAAGTGTGTAAGCGTGTGTTTCCTGTATGGTGACGAGCAGGCACACTAGTACAGTTAGTATGTTCATGTGACTGAGTCACCATGACAACCAAAGTCCCTGGAGCATGCTGCGAGCACAGTGACGTCACTGGCCTTTGCAGTGTGTGTGTGTGTGTGTGTGTGTGTGTGTGTGTGTGTGCGTGCGTGCGTGCGTGCGTGTGTGTGTGTGTGTGTGTGTGTGTGTGTGTGGAGAGTGCATGAGACAATGCTGGTCCTGCAGAAGCTGCTGGAAAAAGAAACAGAGACAATAAAAAGAAAAGAAAAAGAACAAAGACGAAGACATAGTTGATTAAAAAAGAGACTGATGAGAAAAAAAATGAAGAGATGTGTGGTTTCAGAGAGTGTGTAATGCTTATGATACGACCAGATGGCGTTGTACCATATGTTGTATCATCACATTTCTGAGCTGTTTGTGTGGTGGTTGTGTGGGCTGTATCTGTTTATTTTTTTCTCCAAATTAACAAAGAGAGATTGATCCGTGTCACATTCAGCCACTGCTCGACATTGTGAGGTCCAACACTCATGAGCAGATTATGTAACAGTAAAGCACAGACAGGTGAAAGTCCCCCCACTTGTACCAAGGTGGGACACAAATCAGTCGTAAACCTCGCAGCTAATTCAGCATATGAAAGGATATTTTTCATTGGTTTTGTATCTTTTTGTATCGTAGTTGCCACTTCCTTCTTTTACTGTTGTCATTTGAGCCGTGAAGGTCACTTTCCTCATTCTGTAGCACAGTTTATTTTGCTTTGCATCTTTCTGTTTTATTTTACACTTCCTCATCGTGATGATTTGAATTATTTGTTTTGAGCCCTTTAATATTTTGGAGTGAAATCCTGGAATTCTTTTTTCTTGCACCAAATTTTGATTTTGCATTCTTTTTTATTTATTTATTTGGAATAATTTATTTTCTTTTTGCGTGTTTTCTATATTTTGTTTGAGACGTATTGAGTAAATTCTTTTTGTTGTATCAGCTTGTTGTTCTGTACCATATTTTACTCGTCCAGCGGCATTTGCTTGTCAGCCTTTTTTCCCTTTTCACAGTCATTTATTCTAACTTTAATTTTTTTGTTTTCTTCTTTTATTAAATGTTGGTTGTTTTATGCCTTGGACATTGCTCATTTTACTTCTTTTAGTTGCCATTGTCCTTGATGAATTTTGTGTTCTATTTTGGTTCTTTTGTGTCACTTTTTTATTGTTATTTTGTTGCATTCATGATCCATCGGTTTACAGTTGCTTGTTTGGCTGATAATTACCAACTTTGCAACACTTTGTAGTGATTCTGTATCCTTTTGTGGGCGTTTTTTTTTGTCGTTTCACATTTTTTCATTTGCATCTTAATGTATTTATATATTTTATTCTTTCTTTAGGTTGTTACACTTGCTATTTAAACAATGTGTGCATTTATGCATCACGGCTACAGTCCATATCCTGCTTTCTTTTTCTGGTGCGTCAGTGTGAACATCCTAAAAACAAACAATCAACACAAGATGAAGTTAGAGTTAACATACAGGAGCTTTTGGTCAAACTGCAAGTATATATGAGACCGTTGATAGAATACAGTTCCATAGATTTATTTTTCAAGCTCACATACAGTGAGGGATCACACATAATTTTTCTATTGTTTATCCAGACAGACAGTATTGATTACAGCTGAGGTGGAAATTCCCTGAGGCAGATATACGGCATGTGCAAATTGTAATTCAGTTCCCACACAGACACTGTCGTTTATCGCTGATATCTTGGCTGTTAGTCACTGATCCCTAATGAGATCCCAGGGAGTGTCAGATGTATATCCTGTTAAGTCATTTCATGTGTATATACAGTATATATAGTTACTAGTACAGTCAAAGTTAACCTAGGGTTAACTATTTAACACAAATATCACTTGATATAATAAAATATTGGTATTTACACAAGTGAGGGTGTAATTTGAATTCTTCTATAAGGTTCATTCCTACAAATGATGGAAATAAATTGAGTTTTCTCTTCGCTGAAAGACAAATCAGGAAAATGAAATGACTCTCTACTCTATGTCTCAGTGAGTGAACTTCTTGGCAGAATACAGAATAACACAAACAATGACGTAGCAAACAAACCAAGGCTTTAGCTGCTGTCGTAACACAGGACAGTTAAAAACAACAAATTAAACTCCTCCAGATCACTAGTGGTCCCCTTACATGATCATGTCAAGGGTTGTAATATTTCTAGAAACTATACCTCCTGTGTCTTCCCTGTGGATCATGGCTGATACTTGTAATTCACTCAACAGGGAGTTGGGTTATAATTTTTGTTATATCCACCACTGAGACACAGGACACAACTGTATTATTCTGGACCCATCTGGTCACATAACAGCTGGCTATGTAATTGTACATTTTCTGAGTTGTTGTTTTTTTGTTTTTTGTTTTTTTACATTTTTAAAAATCTTTAATTTGGAAATCAAGTCACTCAAAACTTGACAATGTTTTTGATTAGATGTGAAAGTCTTTGAACTTTTACCCAGTTTTCCGAGTTTCTCTGTTTGGAGGAGTTTCTTTGCCTCTACAGTGCATGTGTTTATTGTCTTAGATCTTTCTATCTTTCTTCTACCTCTCTATTTAATCGGTTTCTGTCTCTTCCTAGAAGTGCACACTTTGCTGATAAGGCCAAGTATGTCAGTTTGTGCTCACTAATATATCTGTGGTGATTGATGGCTGTTTGGCTGTTTTTTCTGGGGTTCGTTACTGATTTTGTCTGCGGTTTCCAAAGTAAAAACGAAAAATCTCCCTGACAAGATCTGAGAATAACAGTTGTACTGAAAGGTGGATACTTTTAGACACCGAGTGTTGATGGGATTTCACACAGTAGGGAGCATAAAGGAGAGAGCACCAAGGAAAGCCTGTAATGCTGTCAAAGCCCGTCTTCCCTCGCTGTCAGCCAGCATCACCCTGAAATACTTGTCATTTTCCTGAGCCGTATGCCTTGAAATGGCATCGAGGTAAGATGAGAAATGCATCAAACGCATCTCAGGCAATACTCAAAAGCTGCATGAAAACGAGTTCTTTCTTAAGATATCTTCGGCTTCAGGGTGATTTATTGATAAAGCAAAATGAAACTGCTATTATCTTTGTGAGCAAGCTTATTTTTTCCTTTAATATGAATAAATCATTCACTTGTAATAGCTAGCAGCAGCACTTCATATTGTGCTTCAAGCTTTTTCATTAATTCCTTCATTCTTCACTTATTGTGTAATCCCTTGGATGTAAAATTTGATCAAAACTTAAATACTAAATTTTATGTTTTTTTCTTTTAAGATGATAGCATATAAGATACTCAAGTCAGATAAGCTTCTATAGTTCAATATCACGAGTTTTTTGTTTTATTTTTATTTGTTTTTCAACACAGATTTGGATCTAATTTTGTTTCCATTTTTTAGTTAGATGATAATATCAATTTTTTTGATCTTCTGTAATGGACTGACTTTATGTTTAATTGACACAAAACTTTAAGAGTACAATCAATACATCGTGGTTTAAGGTAAAATGAACTGTTTCATGGAGCATTGTTAACCTTCTCTCATGAAGACGTTCGTGGCATCAATCTTTTCATTAAGCCAAGAAAACAAATCAAATCTTCAAAAGATCTTACTATATCATTTTCTATAACAAATAATTCACACTCATGTGAAAAAGTAGATCCCTTTTTTATTAGAAAACTAGAGAATTTCATATCAGAGTACATCAAAGAATAACGTCTTCAGCAGTTCTTAAAATGAATCAAATACAGTCATAGTTTCTTTTAAAACTATACACACATAAAGAAGTGTCTTGCAAACAATTATAGAGAAAAAAAAGTTTCAATTCTCAGTATCAGTGTCCTCAGTCCAGGTCCTCAGGAGCCACTGATCTGCTCTTTTTTAGATGTGTCCCTGCTCCAACACATCTGGCTCAAAATGGCAGACTTGCGTACCTTTCTGACAGGTTTAAGATAATCCACATACTTGAATTGGGTTTGATCAAGCAGGGAAACATTTTAAACACTGGGAAAAAGAAGGGAAAAAAAACTCCAGTTTGGAATCGTTTCCACCAAAACAATTGGTTTATTTTTCCAGCAGTGAATCAAACAGATCTTTGCGAAAGCTTTTTATACATGTTATCTACCTTTTTTTTTTTGGTATTTGTTGGCTTCTTTAATATTGCAAATAATATTTTAACATTTTCCTGTCTGTAACATGTCATGTGCTAAATATAAAAAAAAATAAAAAGCATTAGAGGTTTGATGTTCACTTTTGATTCATACATTAAAACAATATGTGTTTTCTCATGAAATCCAAAACAAACAGCTTGTTTTGAGAAGAATCTGAAAATTGCATCTTAAATATGAAACTCCATTTATTTTGTCTGACTTCGAGTTTATCTACTAAAATAAACCTTCTGTTGGCTTTCTCTGTGGTCACACTTCTGTTGATGCTAAATGCTTACCAATTCCATCAATGAGTGAATCAGAAAAAGTTTTGACCTCTCGCCGTCACAATCTCCACCCTAAATAACAGTGACTTTGGTCCTTAATCTACATCCAGTATATCAGACTGCCATTTACACAGCTCTGTTGATCTGTTAATCTGCCACACAGTCACACATCAGGTCAGACAGTAAAACAGTCAGACTCCATGAGAAACGGCAGTGACGTCACTCACGGATGAGTCAGCGGGTCAACTCCTCATCTGCTCAGCCTCTCTGGCGCACCACAGAGTAGCAGGTGGCAAGTCACTCATTGAACAAAACACGCATCGCTTTTGTCATCAAGAGGAATCATTATTGAGCACAAAATAGGTTTTCATTGTTCAGAAAAAAAAATACTTGAATCTATGAAATAACAGTTATTTCTGGCAGATATGTGCTATTCGAAGGAAGAAAGAACCTGAAGGTGATAAATTGTTCCCATAGTGTTACCTTATTTAAAGTATTTCACTGTAAAATAATAAACTGTGGACGTGATGCTTATTGTCCTTCTTCTCTTTTTTAATTTATTTCTTTAACTGTGTTTAAGTTAACTGGCTTAGGGGTTAGCACTGTCCAGGTCCGGTGGTGTTTGCATGTTCTCCCTAGGCTTGCGTGCTCCAGTTTCCTCCCACAGTCAGAGAAACATGTATGTTGTGGCAGGAAGTGCATCTGGTGTAAAACTGGGCCAAATCGATGTGTGCACTATGATCTGGTGTGGCGACCCCTACAAGAGGGATGAACCCAAAACGGTCGATGATGATGATTGGTAAACCAATTCAGCTCCAGAGGGCCAGAGCAAACTGTCATCTCTCAGATCAGTTTCTTTGAGTTTCTGGCTCCTAAGCTGCTTTCCTCATCAGGTAACGGCAGATAAAACTACAAAAAAATGTATTGCTATGTCTCATCTCGTTGTAGCAAAAACTGAAGGACCTCAAGCACAGTCTGCTCCACCCCTTCTTATAGACACCCTCAGTGTTATATCTCCAGTCTGGTTGTTGTTGAGGTGAATATCCAGGTATCCAGGTGTTCACCTCCACCTCTTCTCCCAGGAGGGAAGTAGTGTTCAGCTTATTTCCGCTCTTCTTAAAATCCACAACCATCTCATTTGTTTCTTTCATGTTCAGGATGAGATTATTGTTCCCACACCGTGCAAAATGTTCGTCCACCAGTTCTCTGTACTCTTGTCCACCACTGGCACATCACAACATACAGATAAACTGTAAATTATCTGTAAATGTGATTTATCAATGAACTTCTAAACAGGTTCGTGTGTTTTCGAAAGGTCAGTGATTGGATCAAACATGGGACTGCTAGTATCGGAGGAAAAATTTGATTCAAATAAATATCCACAGTTTCTAAACCAACTGTTCAGCCATTTCTGGAAAAGGTGATGATATAGAAAGGATTAATTTCACAACAGGATAACAAACTTAAAAACATACACACGTCTCAAAATCCCCAACGACATCTGACAATGTCGATAAGCTGTAAATCCTTCCTTTTGGTTTTCACAACACTCATTCCAGACACAGTTAGAAGTGTGCAGATCTGGTTATTTACTCAGGAAATACAAATACAACATTTTTTTTGACAGTTAAAATCTTTTAAAGGTGTTGATTGCAGAGATGTTTTCAAATGTCTGTGGCTTTTAAAGCAAATCGGTGGACTAAAATCCAGGTTTGGCATTAGATCGCAGTTAATCAGTCCAAACAAAACCAACAAACCCAAATGGATCAGTACACAGTAAATAAGATTAACAACAGCAATCAGGCCAGACAGGAGTTCACCAAAAACACAAACTATCCAACAAACAGGCACATGGCAGGAAGACAATCTAGCACCAGGAAACAGCAAGTGGAGCTTTCACGGAGAACAGAAGTACTCGGTTACAGTTGTGTGTAATCAGTGCAGCTAACGCAGAAAAGCAAATCAGGGATCATGTAGCAGGAGGAGGTGGATGTGGTGGAAAAGTAGAACACCGCTAGCAGAAGAAAGATCACATGACGTGGATGAAATTAGACATGGAAACGTTGGAAAGACCTCACAAACGACTCCATCGATACACAAAGTGGAAACAGGAGAGAAAAATGTTCGAAGACCTTTCTATCTTCTTTGAATTGGAACATGTGGTTTGTTGTATAGTTGTTATTTTTTAGTTTTTTATTTACATGACAGCTGTCAGATGACTGTCAGATTTAGGCATCTATTGTAGTGTATTGTCAGGAATACTCGCTGGTTCTGCAGTTTTTCTTTTTACAAGAGAAATTAAGTGTGGTGTTACATTTCCTTGTCATGTTTATTGGATTTTAATAAATACACAACCAAGGTGCTTTTAATCCTTGATTCATATTTTAACTGGGACACCCTCACATTCATGATATATTCACAAATATTCTGAAATGTATGCATGTTGTTCTCCATGCTCCTAAATCACAGGAAGTTAATAATTGATTTCCTTCCTCTTTTTCCTCCTTTCCTCCTTCCCCTATCATCTGTTCCCTTTTTTTCAGATCCAGAGAAAATTCTGATGTTTAATGGATGACACCTCCAGATGTCGTTGGAGCTCTTGTGTACCTAAATCTAGCACCAAGCAAAAGGCTTTCCTCATGGCAACTCCCTACCTCCAGACAGCTCTGCGTGACCCCTCCCGTGGGGCACATAATTGCTGAGGGAGGGGTAGCAAGGCTCTGATAAGCTTTCAGCAGAAGATAAGAATCACCCAAACCATGTAACAGAGTTCCTTTCTCCAAGGAGGGGGGAGGGTTTGTGCTTGAGTCTGAGCTCTTTTTTTTTTTTATATCATTCTTGCTCATGTAATCAGTTAAAAAAAAAATTGTATTCACTTGTTTAAAGTGTGTATGTGGTTGTGGGCAGAGAGTGTGAGGTTAGGAGAAAGTTACAGCGAGGAAGAAAGAGAAAGAAAGGAAGAGAGACATGGTCCTCCACGTCACCCCTTACTCCAGTGCCTGTCTGCACTTCCTGGATGGGTTATCATGGAGCCTGGTGTTTCCGAGCTACTGGTTCCTGGACCGACTCCTAGCCTCCTGCGTTGCCACCTCACTGGAAAAGCGGCAGCGTTCCCAAGACCCTTGCTCCTTCCTCACCTTATGTGTCCTGATTTCTGCACCAATTTATCTGCTACTCCTCCTCGCCTCCCTGCCCTTCGCCCTGCTGGGCTTCATCATCTGGGCTCCCCTGCAGGCTGTCCGCCAGCCATATCTGTACACCTACCACAGGTTAGTACCGATGCAGCTGAAGTTTTTAAATTTTCCTGCCAACTTATATCATTTTTATTATTATCATTAGCTTTTAACTGTAATGGAAAGCTTTTTAGTTAATCTCCTGTTTCTACATCAGCTTTTGGATCAGTAGTTATGTCACTTTTTTGCCTCCCCCTTCCCCCATCGCGACAGAAAAGACAGAAGTGGGAACCCAAAGCCTCTTTTACACAGCAGTTGTGCTTTAAAGGCGAATAGAGCCCCCTTTATTCTGCCTCCACTCTCCAGCTGTGCATTCACACTGAGCCCCACTATGCAATATCCCCTCCCTGGTGTGTTTTGTCACAAAGCATTATGTCGTTTCAGAACTTAATGGTGCTATCAGATGCCCCACGTGGCCGCCTCTCACCGTCCCCATGACTCGCTGATTTGTGGCCATCCTCACACCCCAGTGACACTTTCCATATTGCCATTTCACACAGCACTCGTTTCATCCCCAGTAAAGCTGTGTTATTACCTCCCAAGTCAGGCCAGGACCATAACAATGACAGAACACAATGTTACTCTTTTCCATCTCTAAGCAAGTCCTACAAAGAGCAGAATAAAGGTGCAACAGAATAAGTGTAACTACAATTGAAAAGAAATACAATGAGGAACCACAGGATAAAACTACAGTATCTTAAAATCGAGCTTCAGTAGAAAGAAACACTTATCTAGGATTACATGGTCCTAGATTCATGGTCAGGGTGAGAAAAAGATACTGCTCTGGCTTAAATATACTTGTTGACAAGGTTAGCCTCACAGAACAAAGAGCTCTACATAAGATACCTGGGGTCTTGTGTAATTATGACTTACCGAGTCGCAGGAGTGCTGAGTTTTGCCAAACAATAATATATAGTACAGTATACAATATTCAAACAGTTACACGATTTGCAGTGTGTAAGAAGTATCTGAATGGTTTTCTGCAACTGTGCATCCGACCAAACTACCTCACAAGCTATATCCCACAATACAACGCACCCCTGTGGTGGGAGCTGGTCATAGCAGTTACATGACCAGCTTAGGCTTGTGCCATAGCTAAGATGGACCAGTCTGCATTTTGTACAGTGTACTACATTATGAGTGTATTTGTAGCATGCAGTTTTGAAAACTTCCAGCGCCTGTTGTTCTGTCTAAACCCACCTAACAGACCACCTCTGGGGAGCTTCCTGACTACACCGAAACATCATAACAGCATCAATAATGTGAACAGATCTCAAACGATAATCTTAAATTCATGTTAACCAAACTGTCTGAGGCATGCTGGGTAACTACACCAAACCAGCACCATAACAGTATTTTCTGGGCTGCAACATCAGACTCATTTTCTAGCTTATATTTATTAATATGATAGGCTTTCTTTTTTTTTTTTTTAATTTAAGGAATGTGTACAGTGTTTGTGTTATTGCCCACCTCAGTTCAAGGCATAGTCATACAATATATATATATATATATATATATATATATATATATATATATATATGCATACATACTGTATTTTTTCCTTAAAATCTCTTTATGTTGTTTAACATGTTTTTCTGTATTTTTTTTCCCTAAAGTGTCTTCCCTAAAGGGATTAAATAGATATTCTTTTTTCCCAGACCAGACAAGCATCTCGCTGAGCAGGGCCAGGCAGGATCTGGAGGCGGAGGTATTGGAGAATGGAGACCACAGGGCAGGAGCTTCTGTTTCTGCAGTGCCAACGTTTGCCTCCTGCCAGACTCCCTCGCCAGGTTTAACAACTTGTCAGATACCCACAGAAGAGCTCTTGAGGTGGGGAAAAGAATCCGCAATGGTGCCAGTCGGCCTCAGATTAAGATATACATTGACTCACCTACCAACACATCCATCAGGTTAGAAGAGTTTATTCCAGACCTTTTTATGTTTTTGCTATCCTAATGCATTAATTTTAAAACATCTTTTTTTCATTCCACATAGTGCGGCATCTTTCAGCAGTCTTGCAACAGGGTTTCGCCGTACCTCCTCTCTGGACCAGCGTCCAGACCAAACACACACCACCAATGGCCCAGCCGAAACTGAAATCGAACCCATCACTGAGTGCCCAATTCACCCCTCAGGTGCCACTGACTGTCCCGTTCACCCTGCTGCAGGAGACCAGAGCTCTGCTGAATGCCCTGTTCATCATGATGGAGCAGACACCTCAGGGGACTGCCCCCTGCACCAAGAGGGGACTAACAGCAGCTCAGGGTGTCCCATCCACGCCTCAGGGGAGACTGCAGACTGTCCAATGCATTCCACAGCAGATCAAAGTGGAACTGGCCATCATGATTGTCCCATGCATGGGGAAGGGATGCAGCAAAAACCCTCCACAGACTGCCCTCTTCACACATCTGGAGTTCAAATCAGCATCAGTGCTCCAGAGCCGGAGCCCCAGGAGGAAGAGACTGAGACAGGGAATCATCGGGAGCAGGGAGTGGGAGACACAGGCAGCATGACTGCGTCTCGTGAGTCCCTCGCTCGCTACCATGGATTTGATGGTGGTGTAGGGGTAACCTCCAATAACACTCTCTCCCATGTCCCGCGCACGTCCATTTTCAAGCGGCCAGGAAGGAAACGCCGGCATGGAGATGAGACCTTTGACCATGAGATCTCTGCCTTTTTTCCTGCCAACTTGGATTTCCTCGCTCTGCAGGAAGTATTCGACCATGGAGCAACAACTAGACTGCGGCGGCAGTTGCACCGCTACTTCCCCTATGTGCTGAGTGATGTTGGGAGATATGGCTGGAAAGGCTGCTGCTCCAGGTTCAAATTCTTGAACAGTGGTCTGATGCTGGCCAGTCGCTACCCAATCTTAGATGCACGGTATGAGTGCTACCCCAACGGAAAAGGAGAAGATGCCTTGGCGGCCAAGGGAGCACTGTTTGCTAAGGTAAGAGGTTTTACTTTCTCTGCCTAGTGCGCTACTTTAATTTTTCTCAGTTGATGTGGAGATAAAAAGATCAGAAAAAGCTCAGTCAATGATAAATTTAAACCATATTTGAATTTGGTGGGAATATAATGAATGTATTGATGCCACTTTCATAACTGAAGCCAGAAATGTGTCACCTCAGCTTTGTAAAAAACTGAAAACAAGAAGAAACAGCCATTTTGTCCCAGTAATGACAAGAACAAGCTGCATTCGCCAAGAAACAATCAGGTCCTCAAGCCTCCATAAAAAATGCCTTTTATAAATGGATATCAAAGATAAATTTATAATAGCAAATAAATAGATTAAAAAATTGTATATTGCAGAAAAAAAATCCTCATTTGTAAGATGATTTGATTAAGAGTGTGCTAAATGAATGTCAAATGATGTAATCGAACTGAAACATTGTAAATCAGTGGAACAAGAGCCTTGTAGACTTTTTACTCTTATACATATCAAGATAGCTTCCTTCTACGTGTTGTCAACTGCTAGCTTAAAAAGGTCATATTGTGCTTTTTCACATTTACTGGTTATCTACGGTGTTTCAATTGTTTATCATCTTATACATGATCAGGGCCCCAAAACATGAGGTGTACATATCAGTACATATGTCATAGTTGTTCAACACACAAGAAATAGTATTTGCAATGTTTTGCAGACACTACGTTGTGAAAATTTTGCAAGATCGCTGTCGTTCATGTAAAGCATGTTCATGAGAGAAATTGCCCAGACTATGAATCACTGGTGGAAGTTTTCAACTCTACTTCAAGGAACGTGTTTACAGTGAGGAGGATCTACTAGTAGTACTTCTCACTTAAGATTTTGGTTTTCTAAGGTTTGGTTTAGTTTTTGAGCTTCTCTAAAGAACTAGGGATGTTAAGTGTCACTGAAGAAGGTAGGGTAAGAGTTCAGTTGGCTTGATTGTCATTATCAACAACCACATTGTATTTATTTATTTATTTTGTATACCTCATCCAGTTTTTTTGTTTATTTTCCAAACCTAACCAAATAATTTCAGTAACAAAATCTAACTGAGGAGTACGGTTGCTTAAACCTAACAAAACTTAATAAAACAGTGAATGAAACTTGATTTAAACTGAATTAAAACCATGGGCTCACTATCCATGGGAGTGGCCAGGTGCAGTGTGGTTTCAATGATCACATAGCCAGTGGTAGTGAGACCTGGAATGGTGTGACTTTGAGAAACGGTCCCTCCAATCTGAACCCCAGTGTTGTTATATAATTGGACTTCTATGCTCGTCATGGATAGTCCATAACGAATACCATGTTCAAGCATAGGGGCGTCCATATATGCACTTGGCACCAGGACACCCTAGGTAGCAGACCCATGATTGAGTTAACCTTAGCCAACTCACCTGGTGGTGAGTTGGCTAAGGTTGGTGGGGGATGATTCCAGTCAGACCTGCTAGGCCCAAACATAGTATGAAGAGTCCTGACAGGGGACTCCACCAGACCCTCATCTACTGGGAACATCAGGTGGAGTCCCCTGTCAGAGAGAGCTTCAACTCCCATCTCTAGTGTAGCTACATCCACATCCTAAGGGAAGAGGGGGGCATTGGTCTGAGTGGACCATGTTCCACGCCTCCATTGTCGAGCCATTTTTGTCATTTTGAGTCATAAATGTATTTGTTTGCGACTGCTCACAAATAACTGCTTCACCAGTGAAACTGGGCTCAACCCTCTAAAACCTAGACTCGGACATAGAGTCAGTCGTGATATGTGCATATTCTTCTTGTATGTTTATGTCATTATCTCTCTTTCGTGTCATCTCAGACCCCCAACCGGTCGAGACAGATGGCTGCCCTCCCTCGTTTTAACCAGGTTCCTATCGTCTCTGTCACCTCATCCTTGCTCACGATGGGAGGTTGCACCAAAGAGAACATTTGATACAGTCAGCTGGCTTTCTTAGTTAGACTACTTCTACCTAAAAAATTACATTAAATGAATTTTGAACTCAGTTGGATTATGAATTAGAAAATATTGAAAAATGCATGAAGTACAAAAAACTGGACTGAACTAGAATAGATTTACATTATATTTATCAGTGTAAACCTTGAGTTGTGACATCGCACTATTCAAGTAAAGGAGAACTGAATTAAACTGAATCTTGGAGGCTTTTATACAGTTTAAAATGGGTGCATATGTTTCCTTGGAAAGTTAGAAAGTATCTCCTTTTTCTTCACTTTTAATGTGAGGAAGACTGATCTGAATTTGAATTTCATTCAACAGTTTACCTTTTTTGTCGCTTACTGGACCAGAAATGTGTTCCTGCTCTGATTGCTGTTTGGTGTTTGGAT
This sequence comes from Zenarchopterus dispar, assembly GCA_028564865.1. Lineage (NCBI taxonomy): Eukaryota > Metazoa > Chordata > Actinopteri > Beloniformes > Zenarchopteridae > Zenarchopterus > Zenarchopterus dispar. Next base: position 42,610 of record JAOWBL010000284.1, on the reverse strand, counting down.
ATTTAATTTAAACATTGATGCCTGACACTGCTCCTGAAGTACATTTATCATAAATTAAAATATACCTGTGTGAAAATCAAATGAAAGAGGGCTGGAGAGTGAGAGATAAAATGATCTGCCAGTTTTATGTGATTGCTGGGTAGCAAAGGAGTCGAATCTGCTGCTGCACATTTCATCCTCCAGATTCTCTCTTAGATCTGATCATTATCATGGCGTATTATCATAATGGCTATTAGCTTGACTTCACAATCTACTTCAATGCATGTATTCTATTCACTGACAGCTCATCCTTGCGTCACTTTCCTCAGACACTTGTTAGCGGTGTGGTGAAATGCAAATCTAGTTTCTCCTCATTATCACCAACTTAGCAGCTCTTGCTAAATACTTATTAGAAAAAGCATCTCCCATCAAATGTGGCAGCATGTTTGACAAAGCGTGGCATTATTCATTCAGGGGGCGTCACTAGAGCAGCGCTCTCTTTTCTCCCATCATGTGAGGTGACCTCAGCATTGCCGACGAAAGTAAGGGACTTCATGGAGGATTTAGACTTTAGAGATTCAGAAATCAACATTACCTTTTATGTCAAAAACTGAGAGACATCATGGTACATTCAAGTACAGCTCATAAACTTTGATATCTGTTTTTAAATAGTACAGCTGCTTTTTTGAAGAAGCTTTCACTTATTACATTTCTTCTCTAAAATAAAAACATCTGTCATGTCAAAGTTTTATTTAAATTTAGACTTCTTACTCATGTAGTATTCCTGTTATTACAGGTATAATACCAAAAAAGAGTGCATTAATAACTGTAAATATATATGATGTAATGACACTCTGTCTGAAAACATCTGGACATAAATATTTGACTCTCAGACCCCACATAGTGTGAGCACCAAGAAACTTATCTTGACATCCCCACAAGATCTGCAGTTTCACACGCTTGACAATAAATCAGAAAAATGTACACTTGTTATTGTCTCTTGTTGAAAACATGACAGTAAGTCCAATAACATGGTTTTTGCCAACTGTTTTGTGTGTGGTGGGTGGTTTTTTTTTTTCAGTGAGACTGCTGTGTAGGGTTTGTGTGCCAGTGTGCGGTCTTGGTTTTGTTATTCGTTGCTTCACTAATGAATGTTTTCAAACTGCTGCACATCAACTTGTTACTGAATAGTGACAAAGCAACATCCTTCCATGTAACCCCATACTGGGTACCACTCTGTCATCAATTAATTAAAACATCAATTGGGCATTTTCCTGAGTAAGCCCACTTAGATATGCTGCTGTGAAGGTTTAAAGCATAGAAAGCGGCCCATGTAACAGGATGTGTTTATAACATGGATACTAATGTGCTATTTTGGGCTACATGCACAACGATGGGATTTCTACTGTGGCAGCTTCTTTTAACAGCATCTTCATAACGCTGCACAATCACCAAACGCTCTGTCAAAGAAGCAGCCGTCCAGAGTGGAAAGCTTGTCAGTGCAATGACTCAGTGCTGAAGCAAGCCACAGTCGTATAAAGGCCATATTGTGTGTGTGTGTGTGTGTGTGTTTGTGTGTATTTCAATGCTGTGTCAGTTCATTTATCAGCCACAGCTACTGTGACTGGTGAGATATGAGTTTGGATCTGATCCAGCCCCTCTGTGAGGGTCGCTGCTATGTGACACTATGGTAGAAAATTGCACCTGTTTGTGTGTGTGAACATGCCTCTACATGCCCTTATGTATACCAGGTCTAATGAAGCTACTGTCCATCACAGCTTGCACGCTCACAGTCTCATCCTGTTTCCCTGCTGCCTGCTGATTTTCGCTGCAGCTCACAAGCTGTCTTCACATCCCTTTTTTCACCACCTCCACATGTGAGGTCACTACAGGTGACAAGCTGGCTATGTGCCAGCTGGCAGGTACATATTTCAGCGCAAGCTGCTAATGCCCTCAGCTGACGGAAAGAAACCAAACAATGTTTTGTTTTGGTTTTTTTTTTTAACAAAATGGTTCTCCTTAAGCTGGATTAACTTCTGAGATATGTGAATACACATTAGGGATGCATTAAAACATAAAACAGAGAAACCAAGAATGTGTGTGTGTGTGTGTGTGTGTGTGTGTGTGTGTGTGTGTGTGTGTGTGTGTGTGTGAGTGTGTGAAGTGCTTTTCCTTTCATTGAAATGCTTCTAGTGCTGGTGGTGTATAAGTGTGAGGAGACCATGCATTAGTCTCCAGTTTAATTTAGTTTTAGTTGCACCAACACACCTGCAAAATAGGACAACATTGTACTTAAATTGAACATCATCGAACACCCAGCTGTTGGGAACATCTATGAATACCTGTCTCTTGTTTTGTACAATTTTGCGAGCATATTTGTGAGAAACAATTAACATGATGAATAAAGGCTTTTGAGTCTAAATATATTAAAGCCCACATAACAGTGGTAGCTATGTTAGGTACCAAAAAACACAACTGAACTACTATTGACAGCACTTTATATAAAAAGCACTCAATGTTTTTTTTTTTTTTTAAAATCTCGCTGGATAATGCGTGTAACCATTGTTCCCTTTTGAGCTGCAAAAAGCCGGCCTTTTGAGGGTGTAGATGAATGTCATCGTTGCTGTGTGTTCAAGTGTTTTGTTTTCGGTTTGCTTTTCTTTTTCAACACCATCCATTTGTATGTCATGACTCTCACTGGAGATCCTCATTGGCTCTGTTTTAGCTGAGAGAGGCTATTTTAAGCCACTGCCTCTGTAACAGACAAGATTTAAATCAGTAACATTGCCTGTTTCTTAGTTCAGATACGTTCAGAAACAGATTCAAACTGAAAGGGCTCCAATGTGATTGATTAAAGCTGGAAGGAACAATCAAAGACAAAATAAAGTTACGAAAGACAGCGGGATATAGAAAAACATAACAGAAGCCGACTATTTTTGAGACTCGCTGAAATACGCAAGAAACATGTCGATAAGAGATCCCTAAAACAGCTGGCGAGACAGTCAGATTAAGGGAAAGAAGTGCTAATAATAATGAGCCTCTCAACTAAAATGCAACTTCTTCAAGATTTTCTGTAGTGACTGTGGAAGAGTATTGTGCAAAAGAAATTTTAAATGCTGTCCCTTTAAACTCTTGAATTGGTCAACACATATAACAGAAATGGGAAAGCTTTATTGTTATTGTAGCCACAATACGTCAAAGTTATGAGCACTTATAGCTCCTCTTGGTGCAACCATTCACTCAATCACAGTCATATCTAAAGATAAATTAAAAACCTAACGGTTTATAAAATAAATAATAAGGACAAACACACACACACATACACACCAAACTAAAACAAAAACAGCACAAACAGCCGTACACTTGCACGCCACCATCTTGTCAAACCGCTGACTGCACAGAAATTGCACAAATATTCTGAAATAACAACTGATGCACTCAACTTTTCAGTTTATCACAAGTAGGCTCAAAAGAAGACAAAAGAAGATATTTGCAATCAAATAAAAGTCAACTAAGATGCACTATAAGGTACATATAAACGTAGGAGCACAAATAAGAAGAAATGGCAAGACAACAAAGGAAACATAAAGGTACATGTCCAGAGGAAGAGTTTCCATTCATCCATCAGGTTATGAGGCCAAAAAGAGAATAATTATTTATGTTTAATGTTCTGATCCATTCCTAGACGTCAAAAACAAGACGTTAAGACAGCAATCTTAGAAACCATGTGAAACCCTTAAACCCACGTTAGGCAGACAGACTTCCCATATCTGACCCTGACATTTAAAATTGTGCTTGCGTATATCGACTTTGCTTTGCTTTCGGCTGAGTCATAAAGATTAACTGTAAATCAGTAATGAGAGGATGCTTGATTAAAGCCTTTGGTAGAATTAATAGCCGCTTTATAAGAAAGTAAAGATTTTTTTAACTGCCTCCCATGTGGTCCATTACATCTTTTTTTCTCGCAGCTACACATCCTCCACAAGCAAAACAGACTCATTACCAGAAATGAAAAAGAAAATTTGTCTAAACTCTCAGATAAGCTGCGGTTTCTGTTCTCTGGAATGTGAGTCCTCCCACTGGCTTTGTCTGAACACCCTGCTTGGCCTTTGTGGATGTGTCTGATGTGAATATTCTCTTTGATCTTCCTCGGCCTCTCCACTCACACCTGAGCCATTCAGGCCTCAGACGCCGTCTGCTGTACATGCTCATCCCTTTTATGCCCTGGCATGTTTTTGTATAAGTGTGGTACGATATTTGCATCATGCATGAGTCATTTTTGACACTGGTGACTTCTGATGACACCAGCCGTCAGATATGATGGCTTTCTCTTCTGATTTTTTTTTTTTTCATTCTTTAACCCACCCTTATGTCACAGTGTAATTATTAGAAAAATTATATGAAATCACCTGTTGAAGAAGATATATGTTGATTTAAAAAATGATTTATAAGGAGTTTATTTTTTTGCTTTCATGACATGGTTCATTTGTTTCTTATACACCTACTTATCCTTTGCTCAACAAAGCTGTTCAAGAGGTCATTTGAGCATTGCAGTTAGTCTTAAAAGCTACTTTATGAGTTATTCTCTAAGCCATTAGTCCTTTTAGATCTGTGCAGTCTATTTTTTTTTTTCATCTTGACCGCATCTTGTTGTTCTGATTGATCAGCCTTGGCTTTTGAAGCCTTCCCCACAACCTCTCAGCCATCTGCAAGATGTCACTCCTCACCTCTCTTCATCTTCAAGATGTCTTGGCAGCATTTCAGGGCAGAAAACTCACTTCCCATCCATGAACTTCCGGCTCGCTCTGCAGCCAGCTGGGATGCATCTTATTAGATGCAGTTCATTTGAAGTGCCTGATGTTCTTGCTGTGTTTCTCTCTTCACGTCACCGACACCAGGAACATTTCCCATATAAAATTCACTATTTCTTAAATGGTCATCTTTAAATCTGTTTTGTTTCTTCCTGTTGATTTACATTTTAATGAACTATTTAACATGGTTGAATCACATTTTTTAGACAACAGTCAGACTTCTGTTGTGTTGACACACTTTGTGGGATATTTTGTTTGCAGGAAGGCGAGATGAAAGGGAGATGAAAGCAGAGAGCCTGAAGGTCGGGGTGATAAGCAAGAGTCCAAGCATGATGATGATGTGACTATGCATTAATGTGGAGGTGTTGGACATTTATAATTGTCACTACACATGAATGGTTCTGCATAATCAGCCAGTGTTGACATTTTAGTCTAGCAGGAGGGTTTATCTTGCTTCTCTGGGAAATTAGGCCATTAAGTCAAAAATCTACCACACCCATCCTCTGCTCTTCTTTCTTGATTAGTTTATCCCGATTACAAAGCATTTATATGGCCTTCACATTTGAATTCAGTCTCTCACAAATGCACTCAAGGGGCACAAGCATTATTTAATAATTTCCCCATGGATGTGTTTACCTGGAGAGCGCCAGGTCCTCAACATAAAATTAAATTGTCTCCAATAGAGAGGTGGCAAGAGAGAGACAGAGAGAGTGAATATTAATTAAAAATGTTTCCCTGAAGAGAGAGCGGCACTGGCTCTGTGATTAAAGTTTTTCAGTTTCAACATTTATTCCCTCTTTTAGTTATTTCAGACCACTAAGTGCATGATGAAAGGTCACGCGTGTTTTTGTATAAATACACAGCTTGAATGCATTACAACGGATTAGCCCTCAAAATAGGGACATGCTCAAATTTAGATTGGATAATGGAAATCATTGGGAGAATTCCCCAAATCCTTTCCCTACCTCTAATGACGAGAATGTACTCCAGTTACTATTGAGGTCAACTCAATATATTGACACAAATTGCTTTTCTGTCAGGATCTTAAAAGGATTTTGTCCCATGTCTCACTGCAAAAGACATGGCCTCTTCTAACACCACCCAGCACGGGTTGGTTGGATGCCATTGCAGCTCTAAAATAAGCTCATCTGTGTTATCTGCTTTTTGGAAAATCCCTGTCTTATTTTTTTATGTCGCAACCTGTTACTACCTCATACCTGTTTTAGAAATATGTATATTCTGAAAATCTGCTGTCAGTTTATCACAGAATGTAGGTTTTAGTCATTAACTTCAAACATGTGGTCACTTTCACAGAATTAGCCTTCACGTAATCGTGCCACCCACATAAATGCCTCCACAAGAACTGAGAACTTGAAATGTTGTGAGGTTTGTTTTTCTCATGATTTAATCTTGAATTTATTGAATTCAGACTGGTTTTTAATGACCTGAGACTTGACTGGTCTCTACTGCCTCAAAACTTGCTCAAAGCTTTCTTGTTAGACAATTTATTTGAGTGTGTTTGCAAAATTGTCTCAACTCACTCCAGAAGAGGTCAACAGCAGTAGCGAGGCGGGTTATTTGCACTTGTAAGAGGTTCTCTTATGTCTGATGCATCCATCTAGTTTGAATCTGGTTCTTTAAAGCCAGCTTTATATTGGTTAACTTTAGGTTGATTTGAAAATCACAGAACCTGGAAAAGAAACCCTTAAACAGAGGAAATCTGCAAGTGATCGGTAATTATGAGATGGCACTCATTTTGTTATGAGTGAACTCCTCAAAGAAGCATCAAAGATGTTCGCCAACATCACCGAACCACTTTTATTGACAGATAAACGTCAAGTGTGTCTAAATATCTGGAGCTTGGAGATCCCACAAAAAGGCTGTAAACGGTGAGGTTTTACCATCTCTGAGGATTTACTACTACAAAACACTTCGTGAACATATCACTAGTGCTAAGCCCATGATCAATAACATCTGAGTGTTTTCTTTTTAAGCTGGAAGCGATCCTGAAGCACATCTGTCATTCTACTCTCTGCTCATTTCTGTGTGTCACCACAACAAATTAGCTCCTCAATTTTCAAGTCAAGTAATCAGACTCAAGCGCATAATCCAAGGAGAAATCTGGGTTCATCTTCCTCAGAGATGGTACAGTTAAAGTAATTATTTACAGCTGGCTTGGAGCTTTAATAATCATGCTTGCCTGGCGTGGTTGGTGTAAAGTGTGAAATTGCGTCTCATAACATATTTCAGTTCCACTTTAATCACTCTCAGTGACAGAAAGGAAAAGGGGGAGTTACCATCTCACTTCCTGCGTTTTGAATCCTTTGCCTGTCCTTTAATTGTTTTTATTACTAAAATGAGCATTTTTGTATGTTATCTTCATTTTATTTTTACTCATACAGAACAAAGTAAAGAAAATAATAATAATTTCATCAGAACCATATTCTAGTTGAGACCTTTGTTCGTCACTAAACGGACTTTCAGTAAGCCTCAGCGTTGTCTGAATATTATCTCCTACATTGGCCGTGGATTATATACCCACATTGAAAGTCCACTCTTTATTATAAGCACAAGTGCACACAAACACATGGAGAACAATCCCCTCAGGCCTCTTGTCAGTTTCAGGGTGCACACACACCTACTGAAGCATACATAAGCCTCTGAATTATTAATACAGAGTGTTTCATGCAGATAGAAAGAAGAGAAGATGGAAAGAAAAGGAGCAACAGAGGGGAAAGGAATGGGTACATCAGGAATGAGTTGTGACGAGGCGTCTTCTGTTTTTTGGTCAAGTATAAAAAGTCGATAACTTATTGGTGAACCTTAGGTTTCAAACGATCA
>JAOWBL010000284.1:8195-34879 GCA_028564865.1 Zenarchopterus dispar | reverse complement strand
AAGCAATCATTCTTGCAATTCTACCTCACCCCCTCTGACCAAACACTCATTTTATTTGGAGTAAGTGAATGAGTCCCTCCAGTATTGATAGGCTGTGCCCCAGTAATGTTAACTTGTGTTTGCTAGCATCAAACAGGGCTTGTGCTTTGTTGTGACTCTCAGTTTTACTTCATTTTATTTTAGTTTTTATAAACGTTTGAAGCCAAAACAGCCATTCTGTAATTGGCTGTTCATTTCCACTTCTCTAAGTGGGTGTCCTCTCCTCACTGCATATGAGTCACAGACAAGGAAACTGATGTTTTCTTTCCTAAGTATTACGGGTAAATTGCAAAATCAGTATTTAGTATCCTTTTGAAAGTGACATCATGCAGAAAGGATGCATTTAAACCTCAAAGGAAACTAAAAGAGCTGACAGAGTAGTTGAGTCATAAAAATTGAAGTATATATTTTAATATTGTCTGGTCTCATATATTGATGAACTGAGGTATTCCATGTTTTTTAACCTTGTCAATTTAATTTATTGATTAATGCTTACATATTCCTGCATTTTAGCCCTCCAGTGCATTTCAAACAAAGCTACACTCGCAATTTCCACCTAAAACTAGTCTGCAGCAGTACTCCTCCTGACCAGATGAGGGCATTATATTACAAGAAAGTTCACTTGTCAGCTCCTACTGAGACAAAGTGGTATTACAAAAGCATCAACACCAAGCAACAACCATCTAATTTCTGGGTTGAATCTCATGCAGAACTAAAATCCGTTGCAGTTCCTCGAGTGAACAGTAGAGGCTGTCGCCAAAAGCGAGTCAATCTCCAGTGACGCTCATGTTGAAATGTCCAAGCTTAGAGCAAAAAAAAAAAAAAAAAAACATATTTAGAGGCTAGTTCAAATTACCAGTTTGGTCCCAATCATTTGATTTCATATGCATGTAACTGAGGGGGGTGATTTTTTTTTTTTTTTTTTGTTCCACACCTGCAGAGCGTATGTAAAACATTACATTTATTTCTAATATGACTGATTGACAGTCAGCTCAGACAATGGTTAGCAGCTATCACCTCCTGATCTGTAATCGTGACGCTACCACGCTTATCACTGCAACCAGCCGTACGAACCCAGCGCCGGCTAAACTTAACTTAATTTTTAACTTAATTTTCGATTTCGCTGCAGAGAATATGTTAAATGCCATATTTTGCTGTAAATGGCTGCCGGCAGCTCTGCAGATATTTCAGCAGGGATCTGCTGAAGGAGCTGGTAGCCACAGCTAGCAGGGGGTGTGTTGCTGTCAGCTTCCCAAGCAACATGGCTGCCCTCAGTACAAAGAAAAATGGGGTTCAAAACTGCTTTTCATAAACCAATGGATCACGTAACTTAATTCTTCATTAATTGGTTTTTTTTTTGGTTTTTTTTTTAAAGTCTATGGCCCCCACCATTAGGGCCATATTGTCAGAGGTGCTTTTGGTATTACAGCAACGCAGTTGGACGCCATGTGGTCAGAAGTCGTATTACCACATAGGTTGGCTATAAAACTTTGCTTTAACCTTCTCCAAAAACATCTGGGATTGTGCATCACATACTAGAAAGATGTATTGTGAAGAATCAGTAATTTAGATCCTTTTAAGATCAAATAAGTGCTACCTGCCCAAGACCACAGACATAGAGAACCATCCACACTGCTAACCAAAAGCAGGAGTTTCTCATTATGCCCACACAACTATATTCAGCACAGATTACGAAGGTATGGGTCTGGAAGAAGAGGAAGGGTAATAGGCTGGGATGGCAACAGTTATGGCTGTCCTCAACAAAGACTGTGAAGAGAGAATATGAAGTCTGAAGATTCAGTACACTGGAATCCCACCTGGCGTAGATCTGTAGCATCTTGTGTCTGGTGTGTTTTAGTCCTGCTTTTGCATAGGTTCATAGTGCACTAGGAAAGTTTTGGATGCAGCGAACCTTTTCATAATAATCTAACTTTACAATTTATAGTATTTTTTTTTTAAAAGTGGAATCCTGTACAGTCTATAATTACAACCCACATTTTTACACTTTAAGCCCTCAAAACATGTGCAATCAAAGTTTGTTCTTGTTGTGGACATTTTGCATCTTTGGAGAAAATCCTCTGACTTAAGGATTGATACCACCTAAATAAACTACCATTTATTTTGACGCCCAAATCAAAAAAATTGAAAATAATGAGAAAAAGGCATATAGAAATAAATCAATAAATAAACAAATTGTTCAATGATCTTTAATTTGTGTGTACATTATATCCTCCAAGTGCTATTTTGATGGCATTTTTTTAATCTTTGCGAGGGAGATAGATTTAAGAGGAGCAATAGAAAAGGCTTCACTCAGGTAGTAACATCTTAATTTACTATTTTTACTAGTCACTTCATATAGATTAATCAATGACCCTGATCGTCAATCCTACGGCTTTGCAGAATCTCTCCTTGACTTTGCATCTTCAGAGCATCATTAGGATCAGTTTACGTTGTAGGCTTCTCCAGTTTATCTCTGTCTTTTAGTTGTTACTGTGAACAGGGATGTTTTCAGCACTTCAAACTAACCATCCCACAATCACCATCCCTCTGTGCTCTGCAACCTTTCTTTTCCTCCTCTTCATCATCATCGTCTGTCTGCATCCGCCCACCAACACTTCAGAGCTGCCAGTCGTTGCCTCGCTGTCCTTCGGGACTCCACAACACTGATGCTGAAGGTGTCTGATTAAATCTCGAGTGATGTTTTGTTGTAGTAGCTTTGTTCACTGTTTGCTGCATGCAGTGTAGAGAAATTTAGGTCAGGAACGAATGCTATAAATGTCTAAATCTCTTATAGGTATAATGAAATAATATCCTCAGCATTGTGTTTAAGTCGCCCTGATTGAATGAGCCCATGCACTCTAGCTGAGCTGCTTAAAGCGTATTGCAACCGAATTGTCATTCATCTTAGTTTTGCTGTAGAAACTTGCAGTGAGAAAACTATGTAACTATAATATTAATGTGAAAGCCCTTTTTTACAGTTGTTTTCTGCTGATGAAAATGTTGCAGGCTCCAGGCGGGAAATGGTCCATGGGAGACCATTCATAATGCTGCACAAAATGTCAGGACTGCTACTGCTGGGAAGGGAGGGGGGGTGCAGATCAAAGAGTGATCAGCACTATTTATGTGCAAGAAAATGCCTTTTTTTGCTGTGTATTTTCTTACATTAAGATGGTCTGTACAGTGTGAGACATTACCAAACACCACAAAGAGCTCTCTGAGGCTGTACTTATAGCACAGCTTTGCTTTGGGCTAAATGTTAATGTCTGCTTATTGGCATGCACACGGTGACAGAGCAAACATGCAGATAGTGTTACTACCGACAGAATTTCAACCAGATGATTGTTTTCAAGTCAAGCTGTAAGTGTAGCTTGCTCATATTATTTATTTATTTATTTGGCAATCATTTTGCAACAACATCCTGAAATTAAAGTTGCAGTGCGTCACATTTAGCTGGGTAGATTAACTTAAAACCTGCTTTAGATTTGCATTACATTCACTTTACATTAGAAACCATTAGTGTAGAATCTTGCAAATACATGTTGCGTTTTCATCACCATAAAATATGAAATTTGTGTATAAAGACTCCACAGGGCTCTCTGTTTGGTCTATTGTACCATCTTTTTAGTAAAAACAAAATGTGCTCATGTGTTGCAGGTTTTCTTTGGTCTTCGTAACATCGGGTGCAGTTCAGTTGGTTGCAGTTTTCAATTTATGCCACTAAATATCACTAGATCCCACACACCGGGCCCCTCACAGCAGCATCGCTGTTAAAAATATGAAGGAAGTGGATAACAGAGCAACCCATGAATTACAGAGTAGTTTGTGCATTCATCAGTACTATAATAACTGGTTTTATCACAAAACCCTTATTTTTTTTAGATGCCTTTACTGTAATAGCTTTTCTTTGAAGGCTAAAAACAAAACAAATATATTCAGATTGTTGACTTGATAGCACCAACTGGCAATCAGGGTAATGTCTACTGGTGCAGTGCATCAAATTTACATTTATATCAGATTTGTTCCTTTGTTTATTCAATCTTGCCCAAGTGCACTTTGGCGTGGAGACTTGGGATCATCTCATAGCTGTCACTTAAAGTGGGCGATCCCTCCCTCACCTGAGTTATAGCCACATCAGTTGGGTGTCCATCAAGTGACAAAGTACATTTGATGGAAACTTTTAAAATGTTAGTTCTTGTAAAAGAGAAGGAAAACGTTGACTTGTGTGTGTGTTTGAGACGATATATTTGAGGGTCCGAAGAGCTGTCACCCAGAAACTCTGAGACACTATCTGTCACTCTGCTTGGGGTCTCCGAAGGCTTTAAATCTGTCATTGATCATTGAGTGAGCGAGGTAGGGGCAGATCCTGTCAATGTGGGTATTTGAATTAAAATTATAAAAACACCTTTGAAAAGAGTGTTTTTGTCCTGTATCCTGTTAGTTTTTGACAAAAATATAGCTCAGACATTTCATGAATATGTCAGGAAATCCTGTGAACTTTTGAAATAAGCGATGCATGTGTGTCTTTAAAAAATAAAAGTGCATCACATGGGTTTCTATTTTATGGGTTGCTGTGCATATGCTGGGCTCAGTAGTGTTGTCTTTGGTGGCTGTAAAAGGGCACATCACAAATGGCTGTAAAAAAAAAAGTGTCACGGTAGCAAAAAGGAAAAAATATTTTGACACAAACACACAAAACCTTTCACCTTGGCACTATACAAGCAAAGAAACAGGTCTGCAAGGGGTTTTTTTTCCAACTTGTTCCTTCAAGTGGGTGTGTGTCTGCTGTGTTTCTAATCCAGACGAAGATACGAGTTTTCTTAAAGCTGTTTTTAAAAAGAAAGCAGTCTGAAGGTGTGCAGTAGGAAAGGGTATGCAGTAGGTGCATACCATTTCCTGACCTTACCAGAGATAAGATGGCAGAATTTGGCTGTTCAACAGAACTTTTTTATTCATGTATTTACTTTTTTATTTTCATACAGCTACTGTTTGCTAAGCTGTGATTCTGTCTGAAACTTTGAGATGTATAGGGACAGCAGGGGGCACAGCAGGCTGCAGGTTTCCAGCCATGCTCTCGACAGTTTGGGTTCTTCTTCTTCTTTTTTTTTTTTTTTAGCAGCATCAGCCAACTGAAGCAAAATGCATGCTGATGTTCCAGCTGCAGCTGCCAGCAATTAGCTCAGCTCCGAGAGCACAATCAGTGCAGAAAACGAGCAGTACAAACACACTGATTGAGACCATTTACATTAAAAATAGGTTGAAGCTGGAGCGTGCTCTATAAGAGACTTTAATTAGACCTTAATTTCTGTTTTTTCCTCTCTGCTACAGGTGACAGTGTTTGTTCAAATCCAGTTTGTTCTTTAACACTAATATGAAACTTTTCTGCATTGTCAGCTAACAAACTGTTGTGCAAAACAGTTTAATTAAAGACTTAATGCAGGATAAATTATGAATGTAGACCAGGAATTCAGGGTAGAAAACTGGAAAAGGGCACTACTAATGTGTTTCCACTGCGTGCCGGTTCCTGATTTTTTTTTTTCTTTTGTCAAAACCTGTGTTTTCACTGAAACTGTTTTGTACATCCACTGCAGCCCTGACATTTTCTAGAGACGGTCCAGATGGGCTTCATATCAGAACTCAGACGTCTGCAAGCATGTGTTCTGGACTTGTTGAAGATATTACCAAGCTGCTGCATTAGTATTATCGAGTGAAATGATTTGTTAATACTGCAGGTATTCCTCAGAAGCACATCTGTGTGCCTGTTGCTTCACTCTCTTTTCTTATAACCTGTATGTTGCGGTTTTATTTGAGGCTCATCCAAATAAACTATTAAACTATCAAATAATGGGCTCTCGTAGGTTTATGTTACTAAAAATAACAGCAAAGGTTGGACAATGATCATTAAAGGTTTTTTTTTTTTTTTTTTAAACTAATAAAGAAGTTTTAAAATCAGTTCTGAAGGAAGCGGGGAGCCATTACAGAGATCTTTAAGCTGCTGTGGTACCTGCTCTAGTCGAGGGTTTAGTCAGCATTCATGCAGCTGAGTTAGAGAAACTGTAATTGTGAACATTTGTCTTTGGGAGACCAGAAAGACGACCATTACACAAATCTAATCTGCATAGACTTCTGTCCCTGTATTGGCGCAAGGGTGAAATGGTCCTAATCTGATTTTTTTTCCAGGAGATAATTGCATTTTTTATATGACAGAGCTTATGAAAGTCTCAAACCTAGATCTCAGTCAGAAATGACTGAAATAGTTTTGCTCTCTCACCAAAATGCGATGAAGAACTGGGTTTTATAGCTCAGAACTTCCTGGTTATAATTAAAGCATAGACTAGATGCTGAAACATGTTACCACACATTTGTTTAATACGTTTGTCATGACATAGCACATAGAAATGATTATTCCACTTTAAAATCACATTAAGTCTATTTCAACCTGGTGCTGCTGTTACATTACACACTTTAACTGATGTAATGAAGTCAGAGCTGTATTGATCAGTTTTCCCACGTCAGCTGTGTTGTACGTCACTTGGGATGCCTCTTGTTACCTGGCAAGCTTTATGGAAATAAACGTGTTAAATGGCCTTTCATGTTGGTCATCTGCAGCTGACATTGTGTCATGTTTGTCTCTTTTGCCTGCAGGTTCAGGTGGGCACCTCTTATCAGGAGCAAAGAGTTGTGGGATATCTCACATGCACACACCTCCACGCCATTGAAGGTATGATCGCATGTTCTGAAGCTCCCTCCATGTGATAACAGCACATGTATGTATTAATGAATTTACAAGACTGCGTTGTGCTGAGAGGGGAAAACATTTTTTTTTTTTTTTTTAGCCTGTTCCTCTCTGTCCAAATACTTAGATAAACGAGCTCATCAGAGCCATGCGTACCTCCTCCTGCTGTTCCCATGGTGACTGCCTCAAGCTGTTTTAGGCGTCAGAGCCCTATTTAAAGCCTCCGGTCGATGCCACCCTCATTTTTTACCAAAGACATATCTCCCCCTCCCCTTTGCCTGCTATTCTGGGCTTCTCCTACACTTATACGGGCCTAAATATAGCAGCGCCGGGGCTGTTTCTAAAGATACATCAAAGATAAGGCCCTTGGAGGTGAGATCACAGGGCTGCATGTTTAAGTCAGGGAGAATAGAGAGCAAAACTGGGATAGGGATGCAGAGACCTGATTCCTTTCTGAGAGGAGAAAGTTGTTTATGACAAATTTTTCTGGCTGGAGTGCAAGACTTAAGGTGCAGATGGATGACAGCACAACTAAAATGATGCTTGACTAAGTTCAATTTTAGTGTCAATTTGATGTACAAGATCAATTAGTGTGTCGTCATTTATCCTTCCTCTTTTACACATCATCATTGAATCTTCTCAGGTGTGCAAAAGCTGTCTGAACTGTCTGAAAGTTTTGTACAGCATTTTGTTTTGTGTATACTCACATGAGAAATGTGGCTGCCACTACTGCTGTTGTCTTAAAATGAGCCCAACATTGTAATTTTAAGAGTTGGTTTGCATCCTTGCCATCTAAAACACAGGCAGTAATGTTTACGGGCCTCAGAGATATTTATTCCTTTATTGGAGGGACCATTCTCACAACATCCAGATTCAGTTTGCAGCTATAGGAATCAGCTAAAGGTTGAGTTTTAAAGCAACCCTGTGTAGAAATACCATTTCTGACCACATGGGGGCGTATGGATATGTTGTATTGACAAAGGAGCCATTGATGACATCGTGATTTTTTTATGAGAACTTTCTGACACACCTTGTAATACCTGAGGTGCACTTTGTTGTGCACCTGCAACCATAAGAGAAGTGGTATTGCTCATGGCTTTAGGAGTTCTTTTTCATTCATATATTTATTCCTTATATTTATTTTATTTAGCATTTGCTTTTACACCCTGCAAATTAACAAATCAGTCATCCACTTCAGACCTTTTTGAGGATTTATTGAAGAGCAAAGATGAATTCTTTCTGTTCTTTTAAATTTGCATTTAATATAAAACCAGACAGTTAATCAAGCCAATTAATTAGACAGCTTGTTTATTTGTGGATTACTTCACAGTTCCACTACTAAATCAATCACTTAATCAAGGTTTATTTGTATATCACTTTTCATACAAATTCTGCAACACAAAGTGCTTTACATAATTAAAAAGCTCAAAAAAGAAAAAAATCAACAAAGCTTCAGCCACCACAGCACATTATCACAATCGCACACATTTAAAAAAACACATGTAGACACATACCAATAACGTTAAAATATAGAGCAAGAATGGAGGAAACACTATCTGCCATCTTTTGAGAAAATACTGAAGAAAGACAACTAAAATACACAGAGAAAAGAAACCTGACTGAGTAATTAGATACATAGCTGGGACGTAGCTAGCTTCATTTTAGAGATAACTTAAATCAGCATCTAAGCATAAACAAGAACAAAAGTCTTCAGTGTTTTCTCATGGGAAAAAAGACTTTCAGAGAATTTCAAATCCAAGTTTTGATATTGTATAAGGTTTGAGTGAATAGTTGCAGTTATATTTGTGAAGTGGACTGCTAAATGTTCACATTTAGCAACAGAAGACTCACTGGCTGAAATTATAGGAGCAGGATTAATTAAACGATCAACTGTAGAGAATAAAACTTTAAACTGTCAATTATTAGTTTTGCAAAGTGAGTCTATCTTGCATGTTTAACTGCTATAATGTAAATATTTCACTTTTCATGGAATACCTGATAATGTATTGTTAACTTATTTTTTCCATTTTCTTTCAGTGTTTCTACACTCTCTTTTTAAATGTTAGCTTCTTTGTTTATCCAGGGAGCTTAATAAAGAACTGATATTATTATTATTATTATTGTTAATATTATTCTGTTGACAAACTACAAGCAGTGTGCAAAATGGATCTTATAAAGTTGAAACAGAAAATGCAGACTCAGCAGCTTCAGACAAAAGTCAGTTTATCTTAACTAATTTATGATTTTTATTTTTGTTTAAATGTAGGAACTCTAAAAAAAATCTGTTTTGATTATCCACAACTTTAAAGAACTTTATGTGCTGAAAGAATACAAATGTAATGTCTGTGCAACATCTATCAATTACTATAATCCGTAAAAAATCATTTGATCCCCCCACAACCGTGGCTCCAATTGAAAGGTCAGCGAATCAGTTGAAAAGCACGTCATATGTCAAAGTGTAGTGGAGGGAATATAACGGCTGTCTTATTTAGATATTACAGATATTAGCAATTACCAGTTGACCTTATTGACAAAAACATACTTTTTTGTCTTCTTTGCACATCAGACCATTTATCACTTACCGAATACTCCAGAAAGGAATGTTTTTACTGTAACCTAGAAGGGATTTTTCTTTCTTCCACATTAGACACCATTCCATCCATCCATCTATCCATCTATCTATTTATCTGTCTATCTTTCTATTTATCTATCTATAGCCCCTTCTTCTTATTCAGGATCACAAAGGTCTGCTGGCATGTATCCCAGTTATCTTCAGGCAAAAGGAGGGGTCACTAGTTCCACGTAAAGTTTATAGAAGAAGATGTTACGAAACCAGTTTTTTTTTCCAGTAATGAGACAGTCTTGAGAAGATAAACTACAGCTTTGTAACAGTTTGTTCCTTGAGATGCAACTTCAGTGGGTTTCAGTGAAACATCCTGTTCCTTTAGAGCTACACAGAGAGAGTTCATGTCAAATGTAATCACATTTCCTACCACCTTTTTTTAACCTGTTTGTTGCCCTTGCTAGGATGAGCCCCTGCTTATAAAGTTGGAAACTGCCAAAATGTAAATTCTAACAGAGTGACAAGTGTTTGAGTGCTGAGTAAAGAAAAGTTAGAGGGACGGGAAGACGGAGCAGAAGATGAGGCATAGTCAGCTAGATTTTTAAAATTTGGAGCAAGACTATGCTCCCAGCAAAATAGCTGGGGATAGATCGAATATTCTTCCTACATTTTAGTGAAAAAGCAATTTTGCTGCTGAGAAAAGTCTAAATAGTCTTTTTTTTTCCCCCTCACACGTAGCTTTTCATAGTCAGTCAAACATAAAGCAAACATGCCCCCTCAGTTTTGTCCATTTTCTGAGGGATTCAGTAGCTCACACACACCTACCTACACAGACACACACACAGAAACATTTCACATTTATTTGCGCTACAGCCGAGAGTAATCAAAGCCAAAGCCACCTACTCACCCTCCAATATCTTGACACCTCTTTGTTTCTCATAGTCTCCACTATTCATCTGTTCTTATTTATGTTCTCACCCACCGCCTCTCCACTCACCTCCTCCCTCTCCTGCTTAACTAACGGCAGTTTATCAGTTTTCCTGGTAGCTGATGACTGACACAAACGCTGCTGAAACAAAGCTCCATCAGAAGGCGCTCAGTGTTGTTTCACCAATATCAGCTCTGTGACATCACAACTGAGCTTTATTTTGATGTAAAGAAGAGACAGAAGTTGTGACAGCTGCATCAAGAAACAGCAGTTCCAACCCCTGGATGAGTCTGTTTTTAGTCCCTGAAGAGACCACCATGAACATACTTTGATGGCTATCATTATTTTTTTTATCCAGGCGACGCGTCGATACGCTGCGAGCAGCTGGACCTGTTGCTTCAGTGGGGGGCCGAGTTTCGCCAGTCGTCGTCTCAACCTGAAGGAGAGAAGGTGCTGGAAGACCTGGTGGCCTTCGATGTCATCCTGGGAGACCTCAACTTTGACAACTGCTCTTCAGGTATGCAGTCCTTCAAGAGTGCATCACTGTGTTGCAAATCACACACATGACTTATAATGATTACAGACAGAGAGGAGATGCACAGGTCTGACATTTTTCAGTGGAAAAATAATAAGATATTAAAGATTCAAAATTCAAAAATAGTTTAATCCTGGGTCTTCTGAAATCCACAATCATCTCCTTCGTCCTAAGATGAAATGATTGTTCCACATCATGTCACAAAACGGTCCACCAGTTGTCCAAGAGACCAGAGTCTCTTGTCCATCACTGATACACCAACAACTGCATAGTAATTTGAGTATTTCTGCGGATGGCAGGGCTCTGACTTGTCCAGGAAGTCTGATGTGTACAGCGTAAAGATGACATCAGTATGTGACATAGCCATTAGTCAATATGGGTACTGTTCAAGTGACGCCATGTTACACCTCTAAAATATGGTGTGTTTTAGGCTAAATATTTTTGCTAGACTCTTGATCTGCGGGTATGCAAATTTTTCCCACTGCAATTATTTACTGTAACTTCATGTTAAAATGTACCCACCATTTTATTTATAAAGTTGCATCCTTGGAGGTTAGAACACACAAATATGGAATAGTGTGAGCAAACAAATTATTCAAATGTATTTCTTATTTTTTTCATAAAGCCATCTCAGGAATATTTTGGTCATTTTATATTGAAAGCGACAGTAAAAACATGTAGAACTGCTGACAACTTTAACAAACAAAATAACAGCCCTTCTGCAAAAACTGTGAACGGATTACTGTTTTGCCAAAGTTGTGACAGTGTGTGTCTGTGTGTGTCTGTGTGCACACTTGTATTTTTCCAGAGGACAAGCTGGAGCAGCAGCATGCACTTTTTACTCAATACAAGGACCCATGTCGCCTGGGGCCAGGGGAGGACAAACCATGGGCTCTGGGTGAGAGCACACACACAAATCCACACGTTTTCCAGACACCCTTCACTGGTAGTAAAATATACATGCATAGGCATTTAACACTCTCTGAAATACAATCTTGTTATAGTAAGAACACTCAGGACCGAACCATATTAATACAGCAACGACAGATGAGAGCAGACTATAATCTGGCTCTGTCCAGCTAAATCGGGATGCACCCACTGTGTGAATTAAAATGCAGCCAGTACAGCAGGCTGATACACGGGCATTAGTGACGTAAATACTGGAGGGTTTTGGTCTGGATATGAAGCTTTATTTAGGCCAGCGGTATTTCAGGGTGTGTGCACAGGACAGAGTGAAAGGGCTTATTTAGAGATGGGCTTATTCATTTGGACAGGGATATTTTGCCTGGCAAGCTGGAGGAGCAGCTCTGCACCTCCTGCCTGGCCACAATAACCCAGGAATCTGGATCAATGAATCAATGAAAGAAAGGAGAGGAAAATGATTCCATTTCAAAAGAAGGTTCGGCCTAAATAAACACAACTGCATACCCAGAAAAGGCAAGACAAAAGTCAAGGCTGAATATTGAGGAATCTTCTATCACCATCCTGCAGATCTTTGTGTTGCATTTGACTCAGAATTAAGTCTAACATAAGAGCTAAACAGGAAAAGCTAAAAATAGTGAAAGGGACTTCAAGTGAGGAAAGCTGTAAAAATTCTCTAAAAGCTTCCACTCACAACTCTCATGTCACCTTTCATTATGCATTTAAATTTGAACAACTAAAAGGCAAAGTAAGTCTGGCCGATCTTGTATTATACGGTTCAAATTCTAGCCAAGAGAAGGAGGTCGCATCAACCATCTGAAACAGAGTTAACATGTGTACATGTGCATTTTTTTCCCGGTTGGCCTGCGAACAGCAGCCTTTGTGTGTAGCACAAAATTCCTACCTGACACCTCTCCATCTTTATTTCACTGATCTAAATCCTGCTCTGAGACCAGTGAAGAACGTGCTCTCCACATCAGACGCCCACTTCTCATGAGAGCCCCAAGCACTCGTGAATCAACTGGCGTAACGTCAGAGAGATGCGCTCTTCATGTGGAGTGTTTTAACCACATTTTCCAGCCTACAGCTTTGCAGTCTCGATGTCTAAAGGATCTTTGAGTGTTCATCTCTCTCACTGTTATATTTCTCCCTGTATGACAAAAGATTGTGGTCTGAGGGTTATAAAGGCAGAGATATGAGCTTTGAAGATCATGCGTTGATGCTATAAGTTGCACTATTAGAATAGCTCTACTGGAAGCAAGAAGCTGGTTGCCATAGTGAGGGGGGTTGAAAAGCATGCTCCAGATCAATAAATGAGGTGAATAAATAGTTTCCTTTTATGTAACTGCAAATGAAAACATGGACTGGAGACAGTTGGCAAGTGCGCCTATTTGACTGTCCTTAGAGAAACCCGACGTTTCATAAAAATTAAAACACACAGTCAAATGTTGTACTTTGTAATCTATTCACATATACATTTCATTGTAAACCATGGTCTGATTTCTCCTCTTTTACCAGAGATTCACTTGTTCATCAGAACCTCTCCGATTACACAAAATGAGCATTACAGTTCATAAGTATGAGCAGTTTTCTTTTATTAACAATAATCATTATTAAATTGCACTGTGTTTGCAAAACCAATAGGAACTAAAGTAAACTATTCAAATAAGGAGAAGTTATACAAGACAGAGAAAAATAAAACATCATTTAAACATGATTTACCAACAAACCTGCACCATCGTGTAATCAGTGATACAGCAGAATTATGGTAGCGAACCAGAGTGGAAACAAAAAGCTGCCATCATAAATGACAAATATAGATAAAAACATTCTCTTTTTTTTTTTTTGCATCAAGTGTAATTGCATGCAAACTCTTCAGAGAACACTATTCCAGCTTTTCCTTTGCTATGTCATGTTATTTTCTCATTAATTTAACTTATTCCCAACTTAAATGAAAGTAATTTTGTCCTTTAAACGTGGAGTATTTGTCATTTATTGAAACCATAATCTTTCTCGATTTTAGATTCATGCACTCAAAAGAAATATCTCCACTTGATTACTTTGAGTCATGGTTTATGAATTCAAAAGGGAATTTTCATATTAATTTATTAAGGAAAAATATCTTAAAATGTTTAATGCACACCTGTAGGTCTTTGCCATCTTTACACTTTCCGATATGAATTTAGAGAAGTCAAGAGTCTCAGTAAGTGAAAGCTCTTCTTCTTTGCACTTCAAGTCATGACTAGTGCAACAATTTATTTTCCGTTCGAGGATTAAGAAAGTATTTTGAATTTGAATTTTTCATGAATCATTTAACGTGTTTTTCTTTTAAGAATGCAATCTCAAAAATTAGCCACCTGGAACTAATGTTTTTATAATTTGTAGACTTGTAGACAACTGCTTTCTGAATGTTTACCTGAGATTAACTAAAGTCACTTGCAAAAGACTATCTATCCACAGCAATAAAAACATGCACAGATAGACACATAGCTTGCTTCTTATTTGGCTAAAATCCTTTAAGAAGAAGCAATATAATTGGATAAATGTCTGCAAGAGTGAAAGAGGAGAGGTCCCTGGCAGAGCTGCTGTGTGTGCAGAGATGCAAACTTGATGATTTACACTTTAAACAACCAGAATGACGTAAAGATAACCGTGAGGCGTCTGATCCAAGAGAGACATCTGTGTGTCACTGAGCTGATAAATCCTGCTCCCACAGTGAATACCTGAGTAAAACACACACACAGCTGTTACTGTAACACGTGTTGGTGTGTCATTTACCAGGTACTCTGCTGGACCCCAGTGGCCTTTACGACGACGATGTCACTTCACCTGAAAGTTTACAAAAGTGAGTAACACACAGTTTAACAAACTTGATTTTTTGTTGTTGTTGTTGTTGTTGTTTTGCTTTGCTTTTTTATTTTTTTTATTTTGTCTTTTAGAGGATCTCTCTTTGTTGGAAATGAAAAAGTTCTCTAATTATGGCACATTTAAATCCGACTCCTCTGTCAGTGCTAGAAGTGACTCTGACTCAGTCTTGAATCTGTGAGAGCGCTGTTGATTAATTTCAGAAATCTTAGCATTTAAAACACTCATTTTGATCTCATAACTACATGCTCCAAGGCTCATGTCGACTCAGATCATTTGGAGTGAACTTGGAGCTTTGGGAACGTGCCCTCCATAAATTATGGTCGACTGCTCTCTGTTGATTTTACACAGCTTCTATAAACAGTGACTTTCCCGTTTTATTACTTTTTATGACACGTGTTTAACGCCCTCGGTTCTCTGGTGTGTCTGCGACTGAACGTCCACCTGCTGTGTGATTGTCAGAGTGATGGAGAACGAGGAGGGGAGAAAGGAGTACCTGGTGTTTCCTCCCAGCAAGAACCAGTGTCCTGCCAGCAGTCAGAAGGGCAGGAAGATCCCCCTGAAGGGGAATGGGCGCAGGATTGACTACATCCTCCACAGCGACGAGGGCCTGCCGCAGGACTGGAAGCTGGTACGTTTCAGGAGGGATTAGTGGACAAAGATCTGTTAAATATTTCATTGTTTGATAAAGGTGACAGAAGTGTCTTCAAATTAAAAATTGGTGGATAAACAGTGAAATAATGAGAAATAAAAAATGAAGAGGAACAATTAGTATCTCAGGTGCCCTTGGGAGGTTTAAAAAGAAAGGAAATCTAATGATTTGAAAAGGTCATAGTTACCCAATCTCTCTGAGTGTATTTTCTCTCACAGCATGACCACCTGCCGCCACCTTGTGGCAGAATACAGATACAGCACCATGGTTCCCATTAAAGCATCTCAATCTTTGTGTAATAGGAGTACTTATAAATCTGTTTCGTCCTAGGGAGCAGCTGTGGTATCAGTCAAAGTAATAAAATTGGCAGTGAACACATTTTGGAAACTACATTCACCTTCTTTAGCATAGTGGTTGTTTGTGATTGTATTAAAACAGAGAAATCCCCACAGTTCCTTCAAAGAAAATACCAGTGAAGTGACAGATAGTTTTGGAAAGGCCCAACATTAAATGTGTTTACATGAGACAGCAGTCTTGTGTTAATCCAGGTACAGTTCACAAAAGGGTTTTCTCATGCTGGAGTAGGGGAAGTTTGCTCACACACAAAACAGAGCTTCACTTCTGTCCAGCTGGTTTTCTTGTTGTTTTTTTTTTTGTTTTTTTTTTTAAACAAAGAACAATCACGTTAGTCCAAAGTCAATCACAAACGCGCAGCTCTGATGAAATCATGTCACTGAGGGTCAGGGCATTTCATTTGAAATGCAGATTTACCTAAAATATATGAAAAAAACAAACACACTTTTTAAAAAAACAGAAATATATTAATTAGAATATACAGTTATTTAAAAAAAAGATAACTACTTTCTACACCCTTTTTTCAGTTGTAAAGGTTTTTACAGTTTTACAAGCTGTTGAATCATGAAATGTACTTAGTTTTTTACATAACTTCTACATTTCGTCTTATTTTTTTGTCAAATACATGATATGGTGAAGAACTAATTAATAAATACAAATAGGGTTAGGGTTAGGGAATACGTATACGCATAATACACATAACAGGAAAGTAAAAACAATTGATATAATGGATAAATGTGCAATCAACAGAAAACACTTGAATCACGGGAGGAGAGGTGGCGGTGAATGTGACTGCCTCAAGTCATGAATAGAAAAATACATTTTTAGCATATTATGATAAACTTATTGCATGTTTCAGCTTTGACTGGCGGCACCCTTTTGTTTTCATATATTTTTAAATTTCTGATTATTGACACCCACTTCTCAAACAGGTCCGTGAAAACTAAAGTCACAGAACAAATGCGTGACTGTCTGACATTTATCTGTGAGGAAATTATCATGTATGAATTTAAATATTAAAGAAGGGATGCTGGTGCTTCAAAACTCTGCAGAATAAAATGTTTTCGAATGATAGTGTCCTGAAGGCAGCACGCTTCTCGTCTTTGTCTTGCAGGAAATTGAGGAGTTCAGCTTCGTCACCCAGCTGGCCGGCCTCACCGATCACCTGTCTGTGGCCATGCGGCTGGCTGTCTCTACGGGGGAGGAGGAGCCTTAGTTTGAGCGCCTCAGTTTTCAATTTTGAATACTGCCATGGAGGAACTAGTGACCAGGAAGAGAGGAAGACCTTATAAGTTTACAGAATCTGAGAAGCCGGAGGAAGGATTGAAGGGACAGCAAGTAGATGGGTGGATCAGTGGAGGGGCACTCAGTGGATTTTGGGAGGACAAGGAGAGAGGAAGCGGAAGAGAGGTACAAAAGAGAAGAGACATGAGCCGGGGAATTCAAATTAGGAAACCAGAAATATATCCATCTTCCTGGGAAAAGACCCACATTTACACAAACAAAATCAAAAACTGCAGTGATCATGGGACTCTGACTTTTTGACTGTTGAATTTTGCCTGGCCTCTCCTCCAAAACTCTCTGCTGAATCAAATCCAGACCGTTTTATTTACAGTAAGTGTTTTATGTAGCTTCTACACAATCTCCTTTTATCTGACCTGTTTTATCCCTAGTATAAGTAAGATTTTTAGCAGTAAAGTAAGATTATTTTTGATGATTCTAACTTCAGGGACAATTGGGAGGTCACGTTTAAGGAAAGTGCATAATTGAAGTGAAGCATACGGCGACTGGCTGGCCTTTACACCGACCGTCTGTGTCTTTGTGTCGTGCTCCTCCTTCATGAACAGCTATTGGTCAGTTCTGCTGTCAGTCATTCACCTTACTGCCCCACATCAGTCCCAGGAACATCAACAAGTGTCTTTCTTTTCTAAAAAATAAAAGAAGAAAAATACATATAAATAAAAAGGTAAAAACAAAATCTCCTTTCTTTCCGGAAGGAGAAAAATAAAATACAGTTTGTATTGTTACCACACCGATTTTTATAGGCCTGTTTAATACGAAATGGTATGTTTCTAAAAAGATATGCTGTATAGGAGACATGAAATCAACTGCTTGGAGCATGTTTTTGAGCCACGACTGGTGAAAATTGGAAAATCTGTTTTTTTTTTGGTGAAGCTTTGCTGATGCAAAATGGGAAAAGATTTGAGTTTACAGCACTAATATAGCAGCTTGACATTAGATGCCTCAAAGAGCCTTTTGCTCTGAAACACACTTGTGTATCTGAATACTGTTTTGGCATTTGTGCATGTGCAACACCCCATGATGACACACAAAGGCATGCACAGAAACTTGAGGATTTGCATAACACAGACACACAACTGCACCCTTCTTGTACAGAGGGCTTTCAGGGGATAGAACAAACCCTTTGGTTGGATTTATTACTGATCATCATCACCACCACGTGTCTGTGAGAGTAGTTATTATCAGCATGTTAGCAACAAATCACTGTAGGTTTCTGGTTAGAAAGCCATAATTGTATTGTGAGCATGTCTTGTTGGCGCACTGATGAACAGGAACAGTATGAAGCCGAGCTTTTGGTTCGAACACAACGAGTCGTCCATCGCCGCTTTGTGATGGACCTCTAAAACCTCTTTCTCTGTAACTTTTTCAACACATACAAGTTAAAAATAGTCCCAAAGATTAGCACAGCCCACACACAATGATACAGTCATACACCCAGTACATAAATGTATAATGAAGCATAAAACTACTTTGTAACACAAACTGAAGTGTGTTCAGACTGGGAGCAAAGCAAACGTATGGTTTTGCTTGTTTATGATTCTGACTCATGAAGTGACTGAGAGGAGGAACTATGAGAAAGAATAACTTGGAAGTAATTTTTTACGTTCTATTTACAACAAAAAAGGGTTTTTTTGTTTGTTTGTTTTTTTAAGGATAGATATTTACATTGTAATGAAAATGTATGTGAACCTTTCAGAGTTAACTGGTTTTCTGTGTTGATTTGCTCGAAAAAAAATGTCATCTGATTTTCATCTTAGTCACAGTAATTGAGAAAGACAATGTGATTCAGCTGGTAACACACAAATCATTATAACTTCCTTTGCTTCACTAAACTCAAACTCAAAATAGCTTCAGGAGAAGAAAACTCCTATTTTGGAGTGGCCCAGCTAGGGGCCAGGCTTCAGATCCAGTAAATAATCTCAAGAGAGCTCTTCATTTCAGACATCCCACACAGGTGTCTGAGATGAAGCAGTTGTGTCATTCCAGTCAAAAAAATTCCTCCTGAATGTTGCTCAGGTCTGATCCAGAGCTACCAAAAGTAATTCATTGAACTATTGTGGCTAAATCCAACCAAACTTCAGTGCTGATGTTTTCCTCGCCATTATAAACTGTGTTTTATGAGTGTGTTCAGTGAGATACAAGAAGTTATTCTTGTGTGTTATCAGCTTAAGCGCATTTTGTTTCTGTATTTAGGGGTTAGGTAAAAATCAGGTCAAATTTTATGACAAATCAGGAAATCAAATAATTCGACACATTTCACATACATTTTTTTTTTCTTGCCACTTTAAGTAATTTATCGTCTTACAAGAAGTTTTGAACACTTGAAACTACTTTTTTTTTCTTTGAAGTCACATCAGTTTAAGGTAATTTTTTACAGACTAGACTACAAAGTAATTAAGATTTTAAAAATTATTGAAATGAGATGGTCAAAGCATTACATCCTGTAAAAATTTTATGTGGAAATTGCAAAAATTGCCTTGAATCTGTTCAAAAAGAGAAAAACTTTGTTGCTTGGCTTTATTTTTTCAAATGTTTGCTTTGTTTCTTTCTTTCTGTGTGTGTGACATTGAGCTGTGTGAATATCACACTGGATGGGCATCACATGTTGTGGAGGCAGATTCGTGAGTGTACAAGGATTAATCTACGACTTTGTGAATATGAACTAAAAAAAACAATCTATTAAACTAACTCACAACATTCAAAAGAACCATGCAGACTATGGTGTCATACTGGAACTGGAATTGTGTAAAGAAGGTTAAATAGATACTAAAGCTGTTCCCTTTTTCTATTTTGGGAGCTTGCAAAATAATATAGTAGGGCTGTTTATAAAGGAAATCAAATTTGCTGACGTAAGTCAGCTTAAGTGAAAAATTATATCATGTTGGTCTGGTTACAGTTTTTCCACCAGAAATAGTGCTAAACTGTAATTCCTGAACTTTTTTTTTCAATAAATAGAAACCAGCATAATTTAAAAATGGAATTTGGAAATATGTAATTTTCAAGTACAAACTGAAAAGGAGCAGTCTCAGGACAGATCCCTGAGGAACACCCTTGGATACACCAAAATAGCTAGAGATGATTCATTTTACTATATAATGTCAATTCATAATTTGAATCTGTTTTGAAAGGCCTTAGATCAGTGAAAAGGGCTGTACAATCCATGTGTTGTCTGTGAATTCAGTGAAGTGGTATATTACTTATCAGGCTACTTTCTCTTGTACCCTTTTCTACTCTGATGAGTTGTCTTAAAAGATGTTATTCTTAAACAGAATTCATTTCCACTGATAACTCACAAAGGATTTGGTAAATGTGCCAAAGACGGGCAACTTGTTAACAGATTCATGACTGTGCAGGTCTGCAGGGTCACTCCCTTTAAACAAGGATAAAATGACAGCAGATTTGCTTAAAGAAGGAATTTATTTCTGAGCAACAAAAGATTAAAACCATGTATCAGAGGTGAAGCAATGAAATCACAAAAAAAGGCTCCAGATTATCCACACTGGCCAGTTTTCTAATACCAACAAATCCATGATTTTAATGCATCTCAGAATCTGTGACTGGATTAAAACTAAAGTATCGTAATGGCACACAGCAGAAGTATTTAAGAAAATGCTCACCAAGCCCTCACAAGCAATTGCTTGTTGAACAAAAGGCTCATTAAAACAGTCAACTATCTCAGTTTCGCTGTTTTTGTAAGCCTTTAATAGTGCTTGCCAGAAGATCTGCAGAATTATTATTTCCAGCAAAAGGCTTCCCAAAATATTCACTTTTCCAAAATTGAGGTGTTATGGACAAATTGTGAATTTCTTTTGGCTGTTACTTCTGTGTTCTCCGTAAAGAAAACTATTAAAAGTTTCAATTTGTTTCAATTTAGTTTAATTAAGTTCTTTTCATTTCAATTCAGTTTAATTTAGTTTCTTTGTATAGATCCAGTTTGTAATTTAGCGATCACATGCCACCTCCCTTTCGAACATGCTAGCATATAAAATTCCAGCTTCGCGGGAATCCCGGATTGTGTTCGTGCTCTTTTCAGTCGACATATGGCAACAACCAAAATCCTGTTGTATATTTGTTTCTGGAACTGTCTGTGAAACAATCTTTGATTTGTTTTTCTCTGAATTAAATGCGCAGTACAGAAATAGTTTAGCTTTCCAGATACTGATTGATTTTCATGGTCTGCATGATGAACAATGTTTACAACTGTTTTGTGACTATCTGCTAATATCTGTTTATTGATCATTTGAGGGGAGTGAATCGACATTTCTAACAGCAAGGTGTGTGTTCATTTGGGAAGCTCCTTGTATTATATTTTTTAGTAGAAATGTTGACCATAAGTACCGCTGAAAGACTGTGACTGTGAGCGTGTGTGTGTGGTATTATGAGTCAAAGCCAGAAACACACCGGCTGTTCTGATGTGTATGTTCTTCTTTTTTTTCCTTTTTTTTTTTTTTTTTTTTTACATAGTTTGACTCCACGGGTCACCTGGCTGCTCAGTCACACTCTGTTTCTGTATGACTCATGTATTATGTTAATTATGATGAATATATTCTTCTTATTAATAAGGTCTGTATCTTTTCTTCACTATGTCTTTCTTTTCCGTTTTAAATCACAACTTGTGTTTTTAGGGTGAACAAACGAGAACAAATCCCAGAGTATTTGTTAAAACTTAAATACACATCAGTGAATGACAGAGAGGTGCCAGAGCATCCCTGAGAACCTGCTCACCAGGTAAACAAGCTGTGGAAGTAGAGCAGACACCTACGTAGAAGTTTAAGAACATTGTCCTGTTTATTACACAAAACCTGAATACCACAAACTAGTTCATTTGTAAGCATGAGGAGTAAAATAATCGGACTAATGTTACGCATCATATTTTGAAAAGCTAGAATGTGGGTGTCATAAATTGTATAAATGAGAATGCATTTTATTTTACAAATTGTTCTCTGCATATTTTTGATATAAAGTTGTGTTAAGTTATGTGAAATTAAAGTTCTGGCAGAGGCTTGGCGCAGATTCACAAACACGGTGTGGTGGCATTTCAGCTTCTCGGGTGTTAAATTGCCCGTGTGAGGAACTAAAGTTGAAAATAAGTGGGTGGAGAACTGAAAATGCTCAAGTGATGTTACATTAAAGCTGTGTTCATTCCACTACGTGAGCAACTTTAAGTATTTACTGCTTTTCTCTCTGTTGCTGAGCAGGTAACTACAGGTTTTTCACTGAAAAAGCCACCTGCTTGTTTGAAACCAGAGTGTACACTAAAATGATGATAACTCAACATGAAACCAATTTTTTTTTTTTAGAAATGCATACTTCTCAGGCTGATGACATCCTTTGTCACAATCTGTCTCCATACAGTAGCATAATAAGCATACTAACAATAAGCATGTATTTGCTCCTGGTTACAATCATTCATATTTAATAGATGTCATAAGCACAAGATGAAAGCCTCCATTTTTACATTATATTTTACTTTCCTTTTTTTTTTTTTTTTGATGTGAGGACAGGGCCATGAGTTGGCAGTCAATGTTATCATCAATATTAGCATCAGTACTCACTTTATACATTTTTAACATTTTTAAGTGTGAAAAGATATGAAATTGAACAACTACCCTTTAACCCCTGAGATGCTCTTGGGCGTCGGGAGAAGGGTTCAAGGGGTTAAAGTCAATATGGGTCAGTGAGTGGGCATCAGTGAGCTGTCCCTTCGATGAGGAGGTAGAAAGCAGAGCTCATGCCAGTTTGTTTGGCAGTCATGCTAACAAAGAAAAAAAAAAGACTGTTGACTGTACCAACTGCCAAAAAAGATGAATGGAAATTGTTCAGAATTCCAGTGGGATCACAGCGTTTTGCCAAGAGCAGAAGAAGTCCACTAAAAGCCCAGAAGAAGGATGCACTGGGATCTCATGAGTCCCAAATACTCTGAAAGTCTCCATTTTCTCCTGAATGTTTCAACATACAAATCACTGAGGCTGAGTCATGAAACTTTATCTCGTGTGACTAAACCAACATTTACGGATCAACTGGTTCACATGTACAAAATTTCATTTTGCATAAACACCAGGTTTCTCAATAACATAAACATCAGGACACTTACTTGGAAGTGGTATGAACCCAAAATATTTCAAGTTTTTTGTTTTTTCTCTTGAGCTCCATGCATTTCAAATGTAATTTTGTTTTATTCTTCCATTCAAACACGTCTTCAGGTGTGAAACAGTACAGTATCATCGTCATGACACTTTTCATTTCAAAATTCTCGAAACATTGTCTCTTGGAAACACGTTGGCGCTGCAGGTAAGCAATAACTTGCTAACATCACCACTTTGAAATAAGATGCAAGTACAGAGAAGGTGCCACTCTTCTATTTAGATGATCATCTCAATAGAAGTAAAGGCTGATCGGAGAATAAAAGTTTAATTTAAAAAAAAAATGAAAACAGGATATTGGAAAAAGGCAGAGGTACCCCATAAATGCACAAGTATTATTGTAAAATAGACTTGAACCGTCTGCAACCTATTAATTTAAAGTTCTGATGGTTTAAACATATCTGCATTTTTGTAGTGGGCAAGGCACGTCTTTTAAATTTTATTATCAGATTTCTATTGATCTAAGATTGTAAAAAAAAATTTGAAAAAAAGTGGCAGGCAGGTTGAGCCCCCTTTTCTCTCTTTAGAGGTTTCAAAACAGCTTGCTCAACCATCCTAATTCTTTTCCTCATCAATATGAATCATTAATCTGGTTTAACTTTGCTTTCCAAATAATAAATTAATGATAATAAAGATGATGAAACAACAAAAAAATGCATCGATTTTTGTTAGAATCCAGTGGTCCACAATCCACAAAGAATCCACAATTTTATAATTGTTTGCCTTTTTTGTGTTTTACCTTAATATTTCATATGCAAATAGGTTAGTTTCTCACTGAGAACATATAAAAGATCATGTAGGTATTTCATTGCAGTTTTTATTCCAACTTTTGCCCTCCATGTGACAAGTTGTTCAGCAGTCCAGTTGGGGAGTCAAACTTTGAGCCTGTTTAACTACATAAACCATAATAATGCCAACGCTTGTTCTTTAGACTTGCAGAAGCAGTGCTTCACTCTCCTACTCTTTCCAAGTTTGATCTTTTCCTTTCATTTACTTATCTTTTTTATTTTTATTATTTGATTTTTATCTTTGGTTTGATTGAAGCTTTTATCTTTCAAGGTTCTTTAACAGACTGCTTATTTTCTTCTGTCTTTCTAAGAACCATCACAAAACTTTTTCACTGCTTGTCTAAGTGTTGTGACATCATTTAAGCATTTAGATGTCAGTTAAAATTCCATTCAGCCAAAGTACACACACGGCATGGAAATAAGAGGTCAGTGTAGCAACCATCTGTGACGTTAAGGGTACAACAACTACTTTGTGGTCACAGCGGTTGTCCTCAAACTTGATTTCAGTGTAAGCAACATATTGTAGGCGTGTATCATTTTATTTCCTCTTTTCCCCAGTGTCATAAAATGCATTTATATCTCTCTCTACAATGTATTTTTGACACTGTGTAATGAAATGTCACATTCGAGACCAAAAAAAGTCTTTTTTTCTCTCAAAGGACAAATTATACAGAAGTGAAAGAAGCTTGTAGGCGTTCTTCTGCTTTTGCTTAAAAGGGAGAGACGTCCAGCTCTTAAAATGTACATGCTCTTTAAAGCTTGAAAACTCCCCTCTGAAACTCAAGACCTATATCAGTCACATCAGTCACAACAGTCACATGAAGTGAACACAAAACCACTGACCTGAAAACTTGTTCAAGAGTTTAAGTTCCAGATCATATTCATTATAATCCAGAGGAATGTTAACAGATCGGTGTAAGAGTCCCTCGACTTTCCAAACAGATGCACATTTTAAAGGCAAGATAAAGAGTAGAAACAAAGAAGTAAATATCTGTCCATGAATTCTGGGTCAGACTTAAAAGCAAACACAAAGAATATCATTATTCTTCTCTCTGGAGATTTTGAAAAAGTTCAGTTCAAACTCACTTTAACTAATTATGCGAGCATAAAAATTTGGGAGAAGGATTCTAATATTTTCCCATTTGAAAAAGAGGTAATCAGATGCAGACCTACTGATAAAAAGTAACAAAGCTCATCCATGTATTTACTGCCACTTCTTTTAGAAACCTGCCATCTGTCTGAGTGGAGGTGCTCAGCCAGCTCTTCCAAGTAATTCAGGGGGAAGCCAACGGGACATTTTGAAACAATGGTTGAATTGACACAGCATAACTCAAGGGAATTGTGGTTTACTAATCCCGCATGGCAAAAAAGAAATCTGACAGTGGTGCTTTTAAAATCCTATGACTCTTTATTCTTATGATTCATTTGTCAGCAAATAATAATGAAAGGTCAGTGTTTACCCTGACAGTTTTATCATCCAACTGTGCAGTTGTCCCCTCAGCAAAAGCTTTATGGAGCTTCAAAATGTCACACTGGTATTTGTTTTATTGTTGTGTCCATGCAAGAACCCTCTTTCCATGATTTTTTGCAAGTGATTTTAAAAAAGAAAATTTAAAAGCTGCTTTGAAGCTTTACAGATTTTTATTAATACATACATTTACTACTGTTCAAAGAAGGAAAAACTAAATTTTTTTAATGAATAATCAAATCAGAAAATCCTGAGATGATATGGAAAATGAAAAAAGGAGTGATTCTTAGATTTAATACTTCCTTTTACTTTCTTAGATGATCTATACCCACTTATGATGTCCCTATCTCAGCTCTCTTCAGGAGAAAAGGCTAAGTCACAGCCTGGACATGTTGCTTGTCCATCACAGGGCCACATATACGCAAACAACCACACAACATGTATGTTTTTGGACTCATGCATATATGCATAAGTACCTGGAGAAAAATCATGCAAGCACGTGAAGAACCGCTTTTATCACCTTACAATGCTGCATATAATGTTGTAATATTTTTATCCAAATCCACTTGCAAATACAGTTTTTTAAGTTGGCTCCCAGCACAGGGTTGTTACTGATGCTTTGAGTGCGTGTGTGTGTGTGTGTGTGTGTTTGTTTGTTTTCTTGTTTAATAATTGTGCCCATTTTCACTATTGGAGACCAGTCAGGGCTGCAGAAAGCAAGTCCAGTGCCCTCTTCATCATCAGTCATGTCTTCATAATTTCTGCACAATGTGGTTTTGCACTGTTTTGCTGAAAGATGCAAAAATTGTCCCTGGAAAATATGCCCTCTTAAAGGCAATGTATGTTCCTCTAAAATCTCTGCCCTCTTTTCTGCACATTTGTGTCTAAATGGTGCCAGCACAGAAGGATTAAATGGCCTGTGACAAAGGTTTTCCCACAGTAATCCCTTTTCCTTGTTGGTTTCATTAGCTGTTGACAAATAACAAAGTCATCTGAGGAATCACAACTCAGAGGTGTCCAGCTCAGGCCTGCACCCTTTTTTCTTGCCATTTTTGCATCATCATCAATTCATCTGAGATGAAATGGAAAAAAGATCCAGCTAAATTAAATGCCTCAGATGAAAGTTGCCTTGCTCTTATATATCTGCTAAATGTACAAGTAATTACCAGTTTCCTGCAATAATTGTGTTTTGTACGATGCCACCAAAAATCAACTCAGCCTACTGGGCAGATGTACGTAAAACATTAGATTTCTGCTGAATTGAGAGTCATTGGTAGTACTACTATGTGTCCAACAATAACTTTGATTCTAAACAAACTCAAATCGTTTATTCAATTTGATTTAAAACAGAAACCACATCAGCATGGTGTAATTGTCTGTCTGTCATGAAATT
>JAOWBL010000283.1:0-17953 GCA_028564865.1 Zenarchopterus dispar | reverse complement strand
CTTTTTCTTTTCACTTTACTGCTTGGGTTTCAGTTTTCACTCTCACGTTAATTTTCACCTTAAAAAAAAAAAAAAAAAGCCAGTTGTCGCTGGCTCAGATTCTGAAGAGGAATATTCCCTCTCTGATGATGATGATTTAAAAAAAAAAAAAGTATGCTTTTATTTAAACTGCAATAATCTTTTTATTGGTTGGGGTTATCTGCCAAGAAGGAAGATGAGCCCAAACCTCATTTGACCCCTAATTCAAGCATGAGCAGAGAAAAATCCATAAAATTAAGTCAAATTGTAGGTGAAGAAGAAAGAACATTTTTACAAATGAGAATGAACCTGAGTGCAGAAACACAGTTATAATGTGGAGAACAGAGTTTTGAGGGAGAAAAATATCCTGATGTGATCCATATCCTGATGTGATCCATAGGTGAAATCTGTTATCTGATTCAAGCTGGGAGTTTTATGATCCATTGCAACAAGATCAAAGTTACATGGTAAATGAATCAATAATTTCTGTAAACAACTTTCATTTCCAACATACATCAGTGGATCATGACATTTTAGTATCACGATTAGAGCAGTCTGTTGGTGTAAAGGGCAACGCACTGAAATGCTTTAAGTCTTACTTATCTGACAGAGGTTTTTCTGTCCAGCTGGGGCAGTTTCATCCATGAAGGCCCCACTTAAACATGGGGTACCTCAAGGCTCAATTCTAGGCCCAGTTCTATTTTCTCTGTACCTGCTTCCACTGGGGTCCATTTTTAAAAAATCGAACGTGTGTTTTCACTGTTATGCAGACGACATCCAGGTTTATTTACCAGTAAAACTTGGTGGAGCCCAGTGTCTACAGAACTTGCAGAACTGTTTAAAGGAGATTAAAACTTGGATGGGACTGAACTTCCTCTGGTTAAATGATAACAAAACAGAGGTTTGCGTTTTTGGGATAAATGACCTGCCCACAGGATGCATTAGTGCTGTTGGATCACTGGATTTTGACAATTCTTTTATTAAGAATCTTAGATAATTATTTTAAATTTTATTGACAGGTGAGTGCAGTAGTCCAGTCTAGTTTTTATCATTTAAGGCTAATCAGTAAAATCAAGCCTTATCTTCCTCATGATACTCTTGAAAGAATCATTCATGCTTTTATCCTCTCCGGACTAGGCTACTGCAACTCCCTTTATTCTGGGTTGGACCAGTCTCTTCTCCGCCATCTCCAGCTGGTCCAGAATTCAGCTGCCCGTCTATTAATGGGGACAAGACGCCATGAACACATCACTCCTATATTGCATTCTCTTCACTGGCTATCTGTTTCTTTTAGAGCTGTTTTTAAAATTTTACTCTTGGCTTTTAAATGTTTACATTGTCTGGCACCTTCTTATCTTTCTGAGCTCCTGCATAGTCACTGTCCTCATAGAGCTCTGAGATCTGAAGATCATTTGCCTTTGGTGGTTCCCAGGTCTCGACTGGTAACTCGGGAGACAGAGCTTCTTCAGTGGCAGCTTCTAAACTTTGGAATCGTCTCCCTCTTTCTAGATGATTTTAAATCTCTTTTGAAAACGCATCTGTTTACATTGGCTTTTAATACCAGTGAGCAGAATCGTTAGCCCAGCCCTCTCTTTTTATACTTTACTTTTTACTGTTATTGTTTTATGCTATGATTTTATTTTGCTGGTTTATTATATCTTTAAATGTACCTATACCTGTACCTTTGGTCATTCTAATGGCTGTTAAAGCGCTTTACAAATAAAGTTTGATTGATTGATTTGCTCTAATCATAGGTTAAGCAGAAACAGAAGCTCAGAAAAGTGAAATCACACCATGCCTTCAGCTCTTTCTAAATGTTCATGCCTTTCTGGTAATTTCTGCACACTCTCATGCAGTCCAACCTTTTAACCACAGAACCGTCATCCTGAACAACCTCCTTCTCTACTATATGAGGCAGGAGCACGTTCCCCAGACCTCCAGCATAATCCAATGCCTGGAGGGGAAGGATGAGGATCAGACGGAGGAAAAAAGAAGAAACAAGTGCTAGAAATGATCAGCAGTAGCTAGCTGTGACTTTATGACACATTTCATTTCTAATTTTGGAGACACTGACCTTCTCAAAGTCCTCTCGAGCTGAGGGGAGATCTGCAGCTAGCAAGGGGTCTCCTCTCTGTTTCTCCATCCTCTCGCCTCTCACAACCGTTGTCTTGACAACCTTGCTGACCTTTCGACCCTGCACGGGTTCCATTTCAAACTCTGATGCTGCGGCAGCGCCAAGGGCCAGAGGCTCTGAGAAGATCAGCTGAAGGGAGAACAAGAAGACATCCTGTTGGAGACTTCCTTTAATGTGTTCGTATATGGCTACTGCTACCATTGGTTACAAACCTAAATACATCCAATGCTGTTTGTTCTTTAGGTTAGGGATTAGATTAGTGATAATCAACATTCATTAGAAAAGACCAGACTGTGATTTCAAGATTGTGAGAATATTAGAAATAGAATTGAAAACTTCTTGGAAACAAAAAAGGTTCATGTTTTTTCTAACAATAAGCCATGGATAAATAAAGACATTAAAAGCCTTCTTAATAGGATGAAGAGGGCTTTCATGGCCAAAAATCACCAGGATCTCAGGGCTATTCAGAAGGAGCTGAAGAGGAAACTGAGAAAGGCCAAAAACACCTATAAGGGGAAGATTGAGGACAAGATGAGGCAGAACAAAACAAAGGAGGCATGGAAGGAAATGAAGATAACAGGTTGTGGGAAAGTCACACCTGGAGTCAAAGGTGGCCCCGAATTTGCTACAGAGCTGAACCTATTCATTAATAGGTTTGACACCACTGAGAGCTCTGTCTGTGGATCTGGGCCCCCACCTCCCATCCATGGACCCATTCACACCTCTGCTTAGAGATGCAGTCTCGGTCCCCTTTCCATGCAGCAACCTGGCTCCCTCTCCCTCCATCAGTCCATCTGCATCTCCAATTGACAGCCCTCACTCACCTGACAGCCCCCTTCCACTCCACAGTCTCCCTTCATCCCACAGATCTTCTCCACTCCAGAGTCCCCCCACCTCAAATACTGACACCGACTCACTCACAATCTCCCCCCTCTCCCTACCAACCACTCATGGCCTTATCTTCACCTCCAGCCAGGTGCAGAGGGAGTTCTCCAGACTGAAGGGGAATACAGCCAGTGGGCCAGACAACATCAGCCCCAGGCTCCTCAGGGTGTGTGCTGGGCAGCTTGTGGGGGTCATTCAGCGCTTCTTTAATCTCTTTTTGAGATTGAAGAAGGTGCCTGCTGTCTGGAAGACCTCCTGCATTGTCCCAGTATCAAAGAACGGACATCCCAGCACTCTCAATGACTACAGGCCTGTCGCGCTTACATCACACATCATGAAGACACTTGAGAGACTTGTTCCTAATCACCTGAGGTCACTGCTCTCTGCCTTCGTGAACCCCCTTCAGTTTGCATACCGGCAGCACATCTGTGTGGAAGACGCCATCATCTTACTCACTCATAGGAACTCTGTCTCACCTCGAGGGTGTGGAAAGCTGTGAGAGTCACTTTCTTTGACTTTTCCAGTGCCTTCAACAGCATCCATCCCAGCCTCCTGATAGACAAGCTGCTGGATATGCAGCTTCACCCGGACATCACAGTCTGGATTCTGGACTACCTCACAGACCAACCACAGTATGTCAGGGTGGGCGGTTGCATATCTGGGACTATTACCAGCACCACAAGGGTGCCTCAAGGAACTGTTCTGTCTCCATTCCTCTTTACCCTCTACACCTATGACTTCTGGTTGGATTCTGGATCCTAGCACTTCCAAAAGTTTTCTGATGACTCCTCCATAGTCGGATGTATTAGCAATAATGATGAGGAAGAGTACAGAGGTCTGGTGGAGAGCTTTATTGCATGGTGCAGCCGGAACAGACTTCAGCTCAACATCAGCAAGACTAAGGAGATGGTGGTGGACTTCAAGAGGAACCAAAGTCAACCGGTGCCAGTTATCATCTGGGGAAGGAGCTGGATTCATACAGATACCTTGGGGTCCACATCAACAACAAACTAGACTGGACTCATAACACAAACGCCGTCTACAGGAAAGGCCAGAGCAGGGTGTTCTTCCTGAGGAGGTTGAGATCCCTTTGGTGTCTGCAACAAGCTTCTCAAGGCCTTCTACCAGTCCATGGTAGCAAGTGCACTATTCTTCGCTGTAGTGTGCTGGTGGGGTGGACTCAGGTCTGGCGATGCCAACAGACTTAAGCTGGTGAGGAAAGCCCATTCTATGGTGGGACTGGACCTGGACAACCTGGAGGTGGTGGCTGAGAAGAGGGTGAAGGACAAAATCTGTTCAATCCTGAACAATCCTTCTCACCCTCTGTACAACAAGCTGTGGCTGATGGGTAGCTCTCTCAGCCAGTGGATTATTCCATCCAGGTCCAGGACTGAACGACTCAGATGCTCCCTCATACCCACTGCCATCAGACTTTATAACAGTTCCAGTACCAGCAGCACGGTGACCCACACCTCTTTCTGATCTCCATCGCTGTGGATGACAGTTCTCTTCACCACTCTAGAGATGACATCTCCCTCTTCTATCTGCACCATCTCCTGGTGAGAGCCCTCCATGGTCACTTCCTGCATTTCCACGCCATCCGGAGACACGCATTTACGGATCACCTTCCGAGTGATCTGGTGGAGATACAAAAAATAAAATAAAAAAAGAGCAGGATAAATTTTATTGGAAAACCTGTAAAAACATTTTTTAACCTTCATCTCCATCTTTGAATGTTTCTTACCTTTTTCACCACCATGTTGCCGTGCTCATCCATGTACTTCTCCTCAGTGACCGTCTGTGGTGGGATATCCAGCAGGTCATCCGCCTATAAAACCATGAAGGACGTGCGCACCATCGGTTTATATTGTGTACATCACTCAAAGAAGGTCCTCATGGAACATCACTCAGCCATGATTCACATCAGAGGATCTTAAATCTGTTTCAAAACCAGTCTCTCTTGTTGCTGTAAACCAGCAGGACTGGAACCACCAAAAAGGGACTCCAAAGTCTAATAACCTCTTTTATAGCACACAAAAACCCAGAAATTTGTATCAAGTGAAGGTGGTATGAGATGTTTTATTTTTCTATTCTTAAATTAAAGCAGAAAGTCAGTTTTAGCTTGAGAAACCACCTAAGACTTCTACCCGACGGATCACACCTTGCTATGGTATGCTTTTTTACCTGAATGATTACTCTCCGTCGGACCACCCTGGTGGTCAGCACCTCCTCCTCTGAGCTATCAGAGGACAGCATCCCTAGCTCCTCGGCTATCTCCTGGGAGACAGCACACAACCAGCACGGGTCAATACAGCAACTTTTTATATGCTTTACAATGGCATGCTCGTGCAGCCAGTGCTTCGTCTTCTCACTTTACCTCACTTTTATGTGTGTTTGTCACAAAGATTTTTCTAATACAGATGAATAGAAAAAAAAACAAATAAAATAAAACATAAAATAATAAATAGAATAACAGCTGCACATCATGTCATTACATATCATTAAGCGTCAAGCCCAACGCACACACGAGACAACTTCAGAGGGTGTAGCTATCGCCATCTGGCCGATACAGCTGGTAGCAGCCAGATTCCACCGACTTGAACCCAAACATGCTGATCGGTGGAAACGCAGCTACAGGGAATTTCACACACTGATGGAAATGACAACAAGGATATTTCAAAGCGTGCAAACAGGTTTTCAGAATGCCTCACAGCAGTTTGTTAGTATAACCAAGGCTTCAAACTGAGGAGCAGAAACTCTGTCGCAACACAAAAGGAATTTTCCAGCACTGCATTTTCCTTTTCTTTGTTTCTACAAAGTTTAGATCGCTCAAGCAAACAAAAGCACTCATCAGCCTCATCCACCCACAGGTCCCACCAGGAGCGGAAATGCCATGGCGAGGTTTTCCAGTGGTATCGTTCTGTCCTGAGCAAGAGCTCAGGTCTGGGCCAAATAATTTCAGAAGTGGATCACTTATAAGTGATGGATTTGTGAGATCACGGGATCACATGAGAATCACACATAATCTAATAGTTTAAAAATGTATATCTGGCCATTCTTTGTAGTAAAATGCCTCTGTCAACTTCTAAACTGACCCTCGTATGTGGGTTAAATATCTCATAAAACCCTCTGAATTGTTAACCCACAGCCTCTGCAGGTAAGTGGTGATGTATGAATCGTAGCTTGGTCCTGG
The DNA here is from genome assembly GCA_028564865.1 of Zenarchopterus dispar. Classification (NCBI taxonomy): domain Eukaryota; kingdom Metazoa; phylum Chordata; class Actinopteri; order Beloniformes; family Zenarchopteridae; genus Zenarchopterus; species Zenarchopterus dispar. The sequence goes on along the minus strand of JAOWBL010000283.1, from coordinate 11,723 downwards.
TGTTTTATTTTAAAAATTCACTGGATAGACTGTGCCTTTCTTGGATCTGACTTCCTACCAGCTTCATCTACTGCATGTAAATTGACTTGATGCACATTTTTAAGTAAAGTAGATAGTAGTTGTTTCAGGGATACTGTACTTCTAAACTTCTCTGCGACTCCTCTTGTGGGACCATTCTCACTAACTGACTGCAATCCAAAATTGTGACGCATCAACTTTGTGGCATTTCTGAGCACAGTGGGACTTTGGGGCTAGTCCTTAAAGTTGTGTTTAATCGCCCGAATCTTGATTTTAGCGCCACAGCAATCAGTCTGATACCAGGCAAGTCACCAGCCAGTGCAGTACTATGTTCATGCTCAACCTCTTACCCTTCCCAGGAAGTTGTCACCATAAAACCCTGCTTGATCTCTAGAGGGAAGCTCCTCACACATGGGGAAACTGCTTTCAGTGGTACACTCCTGTGAAATTTCTGAATCATAGGCAAATTCACCAAGACTTTCACTGCCAGACGAGAAGCACTTGGAATCTTCTACTCTGAGGAACGGGTGAGCGGTGTACTGAGGACTTCCTTTCAGGAAGCCGGTGTCAGGAGTCGTCCTTGGTATTGGTGAAGGGGGCTCATAGATATGATAGCCAAGTTCATGTTCTAAATTCCCATCATCTGGTTCTTCAAAGTCTTGCTTGCAGTCAAAGAACTCCAGTTCCGAATCGGAATCTTGTGGAGACTCAGGGCCCTTCCAGGGTTCCTTTAGTGGGGTGTTCGGTTCCTGTAATCCTAATTCTGAGATTGTTCTCTCAAATTCTGACAGCACTCTCTCAAAGTTTGGAGAAAACTCAAAGTCTGCAGCTGTTTCAGACTGTGTTTTGCTGGCTTCTTGAGTTGTAGCCTGAGCTGAGCTGGAGTCACTGAAGACTGGAGACACTGGAATACAATCATTCAAAGACGCCTGGCTACATTCAGAAACTCTCAGAGTTTGATGTCCTGAAAATACTGCTTCATAATCTGGTGGTAGCAAAAACTGGTCTGACATGGATGAAAAAAGCTCACTGGACTGGGTTTCTCTGGGGGAAAGCTCCCATTCTGAAGAACCCTGAGACCGGTCTGAGTTTACATATGAAGTCTTCTCATAAGTGGGAAGAACTGGAGTGATAGTTCGGTGTGTTGTGTACGAGCTCCGGTCAGGTAGTTGAAGGGGAACTGACAATACCACACTTATTTCACGGGCATCTTGTGTCGTTGCAGGAGACAATCGCCTGCTTTGCATCTCATCACCTCTTTGAAACTCAATGTCCCCTGGAGAAGCCTGTAAGTGAAATGTTCACTCTATTACCAAGTTCACTCCAAATCAGAAGAACAGTTGGTATGTACATCTGAAATTAATGCAGCATTTCTCCAGGTTAGTATCACTGAGCAATGAGAAGCATTTTCTTCATCCAGCCAATATCCCAATATGTTCAGAACAACACAGTCAGTGTGGGGCCAAGGTATGCAACATTTAGACCATTTAATCACCAAGCAAGTGAGTCACAACTCAACAAAATTTGTAATATAATATAAATCACATAACTTTATTAGTTCATCTAGACATGCCCTTATGAGTTAATAATGAAAGTAGCTTGCTGCAAATTTGTCCAAACCAGGTGAGTCTTTGCTGGACTGTCATGCTCTTCATCTTACCCTCTGGCTCTTTAGTTCTCCAGCAGTAGTGTGAAGTATCTTCTCTTTCTTTCTTTTTTCAACTTTAACAAGTGGTGGCCTCACAATTAGCTCTTGTCTCCTGTCTTCTTCGCAAATAGTGGTTGATACACTTGAAAACCTTTCAGCCTCTGGACTATGCACCATACATTCTTTGGAAATCAAGATTTCTGTTTGTGGTTCTTTTATTTGCTCCCTGTCAGCGTCAAAATGTTTACTGCCAGACTTTTCCTCACAACTCTGAACTATAAATGATGACATGTTCAAATTTGTCTCAGGTAGTGTTGAGGATTTGTAGGGCAATACAGCAGATGCCACTTGGTGTGACAGTGTTGAGCTGGAGATTGATGTATCAGGACATTCATAGCAAATGTCTAATTCATCTTCAGATTCAATACTTTCAGGGCAGAGAGGTCTTGGGCTATCATCAATCCAACAATCAGGTAGACGCGTAAACTCAGAGTCTGATGACAATGACAAAGGTGATGGTGATCTATCAAAGGGGACAGCATCCATGAAATAGGAGGATAAACGTCTCATAAACTCAGGTACTGGTGAGTAGGGCAGCAGTTGCTGGAATACACTGACAGATGATACGGATTCAGGTGAGGATGGTCTGTTAGTGTCAGCAGCTTTTGATGATGTAACCATGATCTCATAATCTGAATCCGAATCCAGTGATTCTGGTGAAGATGGCTCATGTATAGGGGCGTACTCCTCCAGTGCTGCAGCAAACTGAGGGATGGGAGAGTCTGGAGATAGTGACCTGCTCTCATTGAATTCAAGCATTGATTCTGGAGATGATGCTCTTTTGTCAGCCATGTACATGGCTGATTCCACTGACATTGGTTTGTACTCAGGTGGAGACTCAGATAACAGCCTTTCACTCTCATTCTGATCATCACATGGAACAGATAGCGGAGATGATGGACTGAATTCTGCAAAGTCTGACTCAAAATGCAATTCTATGGAGTCTTTATCTGATGCTGGGGTTTCAGGTGAAGATGTAGCTCTAAGAAATGTTTCACATTCTACACAACTTAATTCTGGTAAGAGCAAATCTTGTAAAAGTGGTCTGCATTCCTTGAGTATTTTTACAGATTCTGCAGATGGTGCTTTCACTATGAGTGGAGTGGAAGAGGGGGACTCTGGTGAAGAGCACTGCTCATCATTGACCATGTTGGATACTGATACAGCTGCCAAAGAATCATCAGACCTGGAGCATGCCTCAGGGCCAGGTCCATCAGATTTGTACTTTCCTGTCTTGTATGGATCTAATCCTGAACACAGAAAGTATTCGCGTGTTGGAGGAACTGACCCAGTCATAGATGGTTCTGTTGTAGTAAACCGATGTGCCAACTCTGAAAGAGGCAGTGTGGGAGTGGAAATTTGATCCTTTATATCTTTTACTTTGTTACCATGATCATTACCAGGAACACTCCTGTCAGATCTGGCTGCACTGCCATTGTGCTGCATGAACCCTGTTTTATTCTTAAAGGTTTCTCCTGCATACTGAGGATCACGTACTTGAGATATCAGCTTCCACAGCTCAGCACCATAAATTAGATCATACCCAGCTACCATAGTGGCTGATTTCTCAGATGAGTAAGGTGTCACTGGTGTTAATAAACTAGCACTGTCACTGATTTCTACAGATTCTGGTAATGTTGATCTGTGTTCTGCACAAAATGGAACTAAGGACTGTGACAAATTGTCAGAATTAGAGAATTCTATAGGATATATGTTTCTCACAGTCATTACAGTTTCTACCAAAGTATTTGTGAAATCAGCTATTGGTGAATCAGGAGTCAGGGCTTCATATTTACCATCTGGTCTTTCTGACTGAGTTGACAGTGCTCTTGTGTCACCATCATCTTTGTCAAATAAAGCAGAATATTCTAAATCACTACCCATATCTGATAAAAGCAACTCTTGAGATGAACTACTGATGTATGTCTTTGCTGGTGAAGACTCAAGAACATCCTGAATAAAGAAAGGAAGTGGTGAGTCTGGAGATAACCGTCTGTTTTCATTAAGGGACTCGGTAGACTCTGGAGAGACTGATCTGATGTTTCCCTGTAATGTCACTTCTACAGGTGACATGGGTTTGTGTTCTGGTATTAGCTCAACTGAGATTGGCCTCTCTTGTACTTTTAATTCAGTTGATTCAAGTGAATCTGGTCCGTCCTCAAGATCAAACACCAAAGACATTAAAAACTCAGTCAAAGAATATTCCACATCTGAATCTATAGATTCAGGGGAGGGTGATCTATACCCAGCATTTACAATTATGCGTTCACACACTGCTGCTCTGTACTCAGGTATTGGTGAATCTGGTGGCAAACCCTGATATTCATCTCCAGATGCTCCTGAGCCTGGCGAGGAAGGTCTGTTATCACAAAGCAATGGTCCTAGATCAAGAAAAACATATTCAATATCTGAACATGCTGATTCAGGGGATATTGACCTACTATCAGGGTTAACTTCAGATAATACAAACACTGGCTCTACAAAGTCAGATAGAGGAGAATCAGTTCTGACTGACCAGAGAGATTCGGGAGAAGAAGGTCTTCTCTCAATAAATTTTAACGGTAAGTCCATTTCAAAATCTGACAACGCTGACTCAGGTGATGTAGACCTCAGGTCCATGTGTGGTATGAATGATTCACGTACTATCAATTCCGGTATGGGATAATCAGGCGAAAGTGGTCTAAAGCCATCTTTTGGTACTACTGAACAAGGAGATAGAGCTCTGTCTACAAAAAGCCGAGTCACACACACATCTGTCTCCAAATTCTGATCTGAACACACTGATTCAGGTGAAGTGGATCTGTATTTTACTGCTAAATCAGTGGCTTCAGGCCTGGGGGACCGGGGCAATGGAGAGTCTGGAGATAAACACCTAAGATCGGGATCAGACAGCTCAGACTGATGGAATTCTGTTCTGTCCTTCAAATCAAACATCCGGCAAATCAAAGGGGCATATTCTATTTCTGAAACCTCCAATACAGGTGAAGTGGATCTGAAGGACATGTCTGATCTGCAGAACTCATGTGGTGCCAGTCTAAATTCAGGTATGGGGGAATCAGGCGAAAGTGGTCTAAAGTTTTCTTTTGATGCAATTGAACAAGGAGATACAGCTCTGTCTTCAAAGAGCCAAGTCACACACAAATCCATCTCAAAATCCTGATCTGAAACCACTGATTCAGGTGACGATGACCGGTAAGCACTGAGCTGCGGACTTACGTCCAGAAAAGCCTGTCTGAAGTCAGGTACAGGTGAATCAGGAGAAATTCCACTGCATTTAGTTTGAGATGTGAAGGTTTCTGGTGATGAGAGGAAGTCTTGTAAAAGCAGTGGGCAAGATAGTTCCACTTCTGAATCTGACAAAAGTGACTCTGGTGAAGTGGACCTTAATGCCAAATGTGAAATGAAGGTGTCTTGAAGCATCTGCATAAATTCAGGTAAGGGGGAGTCAGGCAAAAGTGGTCTAAACTCACCTTTGGATGTAGTTGAACCAGGAGATGAAGCTCTGTCGTCACAAAGCCTGACCATACTTAATTCTGTCTCTACTTCCTCATCTGAAAACACTGATTCGGGTGTTGTGGACCTTAAATTCACGGTACATATTGAAGTCTCAGGAATCATAAATTCAGGAATTGGGGAGTCTGGTCTGAATTCATCTGTGGATGTAGTTGAACTAGGTGATACTATTCTGTCTTCAAAAAACAAGGGGATACTCAAATCAGTCTCCAAATCCTCATCTGAATATAAGGACCCAGGTGATGCAGATCTACAGGCTAATATATTATATTCACTGCATGTGTATTGAGGTATTGGTGAGTCTGGAGATAGAGGCTGGAATTCATAAAAGGATGAAATGGACTCTGGGGAATCTGGTCTCCCTTCAACTCCAGATCCAAATAGCTGTAAAATCTTTGGACCAAAATCCATATCTGACTCAGCAAATTCAGGTGATGATGACCTGTAACCACTGCTGCTGAAACAGGGCACTTGTGAAGCCTGTCTGAACTCAGGTCCTGCGGAATCTTCTGAAAATCTTTCACATTTACTGGCTGATGCTAAAGAGTCAGGAGAGGAGAGGCGTTCCTCACACAACGTTTTCTCACAATTCATCTCCACTTCTAAAACTGACAACATTGACTGTATTGAAGAAGATCTACATTCCACATTTGTTTTCACTGAGCCTTGTAGCTCCTTTCTGAAACCTGGAATGGGGGAATCGGGTGAAAGAGCTCTAAATTCATTTAGAGAGCCAGCTGATTCAGGAGATGATCTGGTGATCAACATCAGTGACACAGGTGAGGAAGATCTAACTTCTGATTTAGAATCAGATGGCAAAGGTCTCTCTTCAAGTACTCTTTCTAATGCCCCTGGAGTGTCTGGTCTACTTTCAACATCACTTGAGACATCAATTACAGGAGCAAACTCAACATCTGATGGAACCGAGCCAAAAGATACTGAACAAAACCTAATAAATGATGGGAAACGTTCAGCTACTCTTGCTTTGAACTGAGGCAGAGGGGAATCAGGTGATAGGACCTCGTGTTCATCTCCAGATGCACCTGAATCAGGTGATGGACATTGTTGTTTATCTGATACCTTTAAGCCATCTTTGTAATTCATATCAAAAAGACAAACTGGCTCAGGTGAAGTGGATCTGCATTCAGACATTAAAACAGGTGGCTGATGAAGTATAAAATGGCCAAAGTCAGAAACAGGTGAAAGTGTCCTGAACTCATTTTCAGAACTAGGTGCAAAGGATCTTCCTTTTACCTCAGCAAAAGGTATGTCCAAAATTTCAATTTCAGTGTCTGACAAGACAAATGTGGGTGATGATGTCCTGCTCACTGAAACTAAGTCAGATGGCTCCATATTCTGGATAAACTGTGGTAAAGGAGAGTCTGGAGATAGAGCCCTGAACTCATTAATGGATATCGTTGAATCAGGAGAGGATGCTCTCATTTCTGTCACTGACATCAGTAACAATGGTGACATAGGCCTATGTTGTGTCACTGATTCTGGTGAAAAAGGCTGCATCTCAATTTCTGATGGCACTGAATGAATGTAATCTGGTCTGCATTGCATCCAGACCTCTTTAGGAGTGAATCCCACTAAATCATCCATATCTGAAGAACCTGGCTCAGATGCGACAGGTGCTACGCATAAATTAACTGAAGAATATTCTGAACAAGGCTCTACAATGCTAGACTCTCTAGGTCGGCGCACAGAAACGTCTCTTACATTATGAGGGTCATAAAATTGACATATCATCTGGTGTGGTCTCACGGCTTCACCACCTGGTGATTGGCTGTCATTAAGAAGGTAAAAAGTTGATTCGGGGAAGTCTGCTCTCTGATCTGTGAAGGCCGCTAACACTGAAAACCCATATTCAATATCTGAACATACTAACTCTGCTGGTGAGGAGGACCTGTACTCAGAGCCAGCTCTAACTGGCTCAGAGACTGCAGGTCTGAAGTCTGGTGATAATAGATTATTTTCACATAGAGACATAGGTGAACTGGGTGATGAAGGTCTTCTTTTATTGAAGAACTGATCTACCTCATATGACATGACTAGTTCAGGTGAAGATGGTTGAGACTGTGAAAAGTTGGAAAGGTCACGGGGAAGCTGAGGAACTTTGGAGTCTAAACGCAACTCTTTCCAAGATGCTACAGTTTTAGACCCATACTCTGACTCAGAATCAGGTGTAACTTGTGCCTTTTTTCTCTCTAAACTACTTTTATCTGCACTGTCTAATTTCACATTATCCTCTAATTCTCTCTCTTTAATATGTGAATCATCTTGCGCATACTCAGTTTTTGTTCCAGCACACTTAAAAACCCCTGTTTTACTTAGGTACGTTTCCCCAGCATAGGGGGGGTCGTGCATTTGAGAAATTAGCTTCCACAGCTCAGCATCATATGTAAGATTATACATTGGCACCTTAAATGCCTTTAAAACTCTACTATTGTAACCTAGTGGTCTCCCTGTAGTTTCTGCTTCTGGTGAGTCTGGTCTCCATTGAGAAATACTTATGTCTTCATTTGATACCGCATTTTCAAATTCTGAACTCACAGATTCAGGAGATGATGACTGATGTGCAATAACAGACATTGATGCAGCAAGTCCAGATTTGAAATCTGGTATTGGTGAATCACATGTGCAATTATCTCCAGAAAGCACTAAATTAGGGGATGATGGTCTCATTTCAGAGCCCACTGACAAGGTCACAGAGCCACAATCTACATCTGAAACAAATGAAGCAGGTGACCAGGATCTCTCCAGCGTTGACAAGTATGTTTCTACCAAAAACCGTCTATAGTCTGGGATGGGGGACTCAGGTGAAAGAGGCATCTTTTCATTAAGAGAATCCACAGATGGAGGTCTTCTCTCAGAAAATAATGATGCAGAAGAGACAGAACCATATTCTATATCTGATGAAACTGAGTCAAATAATGAAGACCAATCTAATGGAGTAATTATAACAGACTCTGGTAAAGATGCTCCAAAACTGGGAATAGCTGAGTCAGTATATTCTCTAGATATGCTCATAGATGACAGTGAATCAGGAGATGATGGTCTGTCCTCAAAAAGCAGGAAAAAGTTCAAATGAGGCTCCAGTTCCCGATCTGACAACACTGACTCTGATGACAGCGATCTGAGATAAGGCTGAGAGGATCCAGAGAAAGAAGACAAGTACTGAGGAATGGGGGAGTTGTGTGTTAAAGTTTGATGATTGTCTACAGATCTCCCCGACTGGGCGGAATCTGGTCTAAGCCTGTCCATTAGCTTCAGAGAGTCTGGTGACATTGGTTTATATTCTGCTTCAGAAGCAAGCAATAATGATCGTTGACACATTCTCAACGTCAGGGGAGAAGTTTTATCTCCAGCAAGCTGTTCTGACTTTACCTGACAAGTTTCTGTTCTGTGAAACTGAAGCGTTCCTGTCTGACTCAAAGATGTTTCCCCTACATACTGAGGATCATGAACTTTAGAAATGAGCCTCCAAGGTTCAGCATCATAAACTAAACTTGACAGAAAATGCTCTGCTGAAGGGGAATGATTCTGAGGTGTAAAAGCTGAAGACTTTTTGGGCACCCGTTGACCTTCATGTACATCTACAGATAAAGTCATTGATAAAGTTAGATCCTCAGAGACAGATTCTGGTGATAAGGGCAGATACTGAGCTTGGTCAGAAGTTTGTGTCACAGATATTTCAGCTGTAAAGTCTCTATTGTCAGAATCATTTGTAGTTTGATCAGATAAGATCTTGAGTCCTTCTGGCAGTGTGACAAGGTCTTGTTCAGATTGACTAATATCAGTTACTGTTGTCTGAGTTGGTTTCATTTCATGAAGTTTCCACTGATTTTCTTCAACAGACTTAAGAGCTTTTTCATTTGTTTTACAGTTCTCTGTATTAACTGTTGCCAATTTTGTTTCTAACTTTTCAACACATGCGTTTTTTGCAACACATGTTGCTTGTGTGAGTTGACATGACACATCTTTTTCAAAATGTTGGTCCGTTTCAGGATTTGACGACTGCCTGAAATCACTGATAGAATCAAAAGAACCGGGAGACAATGGCTTATTTTCATAGTGTGATACCAAAGGTTTGGTCTTGTGGAGAGTATCAGACAACAGTGACTCCACATCTTCATGAGAATGAAGCACTGCTGACTGTGTCGGTACTGCTTTGTGGTATCGATCTGATTCTGATGAATGTGTTTCCTCAGCATCAGATAAAGAAATCATATCATCAATCTCAGATGATACTTGGCTTGGTTTGTCCTCTGTATTGAAAACTGCACATTTTAGTTCATGATTCATAGGTTTGAACTCAGTTGATACTTTATGTTCATATACAAGAGAAACTGATTCAGAGTTATCTCCCCAGGTTACAGAAGAGGGAGAAGTAACTCTGTCTTCATGATCAAATGATGCTGGAGACAGAGAAACATGTTCTCCACTTGAGCCAACTGACTCTAGGGAGCTGGGTATCTCTGCTCTTGTTGGGATAGTTGAGTCAGGACAGCTATAACTGAACTCAGGCAGGGGCAAGTCAAGTGACACAGATGCTGAAGATTCTGGAGACGTTGGCCTGTCTTCAAAAGGCATCAGTACTGGTAATGGTTCAAATTCCACATCAGATAACTCTGGTTCAGGTGATGATGATGTATCTTTATAAGTTGTAAAATGATCAGAGGCAGATTGACTAAATTCTGGGACAGGGGAGTCTGGTGAAAGCCAACAGGGTGCAGTGATGGATCTTACAGATTCTGGAGATGAGGACTGAATCTCATGGAAACCAGGTTGGTCAGATGTAAAAAGCCAATGTGTTGTTTCTTCAATCACAGACTCAGGTGATGATGCTCTGTCATCTAAGTCAAAAGTTAATGACAGAGGTGAGATAGATCTTCCACTGCTGTCGTCACTGCCAGGGGATACTGGTCTTCCAAAAGGTTTTTTATTTGAAACCATTGGTGTTAAAGGCCTTTCTTCTGTGACTAACATCAACATCATGGAGGTTTCTCTTGGTGACTGCTTATAGAAGGAGGCCCCATCGGCTTCCAACAGAAAAACAGGCGGTGGGAGTGGGGACAAAGGTCTAAAGTGTGGAACTGGAGAATTAGGAGCAAGAAAATTCAACTCATTCACTGATAACACAGATTCGGGTGAGGAGGCTCTGCTCTCTGTGAGTAATATGGTTGTACTGGAAACACACTCAGGTGAAGAGGACTGTCTATGAGCTGAGCTTTGAATGTCAGATATCAAGTCATATCCTGCTGGTCCAAACTCACTTGTAGACTCTGCTTTTGCTCCTAAAGACAGCATCTTCTTTGAGCTCCACTCGGCACCAGGCATGGTCGATACAGCGTCTACAAAACAAATGTCTTCATTCTCAAAAGTTGAATCATTTGAGGCCTGAGTGAAGACAGCAGGGGTGATGCTTTCCAGTTTTTCAGACATCAAAACTGAGACTATGTAGCTGTCATCAGATTGATCAGCTAATGTTTGAGTGGCTGTCTTCTGGGTTTGACTCATGGCATCAACATCATCTGAAACTGAGGCCTGAGATACATCAGCTTTAATTGCAGAGTTTGAAACATCTTCATTCGCTTCATCTTTCCTGACTTCTTCAATTGTGTCAGACCATGACAGAGACACATCCTCACTGTCTGAATCCACCAGCTTAACATCATATCCATACAGAACTCTATAAAGTTGCTGTGACACTTCATCTATATGTCTTGTTCGTTTGCCTTGTGTACATCCAATCCTCTCACTGTCTGGGGGAGCCTCAGGTTGCTGCACCTCATCCGTTTCCTTCAGCTCTTTAGCTAGTTCTTTGCAATCTTGTTCAGCTTGCTCACATTCAGTCAAACTTTCTCCATAATCTGTCAAAGACAGCAGTCGACTTTTGAACACGCCTGTTTGAGAGACGTTGGATGTTTCTCTCCAACTTAATGGCAATGAAAAATGGGTATCTTCTCCAGAACTGGGAGTTCGTAGACACTCCAAGCTCCAATCTTCTCCCCTCTCTTCCTCCCCCTCATATTCAACAGGTGTTTTGTCATCACATGGTTCAACAGTGGGGATGGGAGGTGGGGTGATCTGAGGACAGAGCTTGGGTCCCCCTTTGTACACAGGGTCTATCACATGGGACCGGAGCTTGTAAGGAGAGGTGCGGTACAACGTGCAGAGAGGACTTACTTGTTTGAAACTGCCTGTGTGAACAGAGTCTGTCACTTCCTCATATATTCTTTGTGGTGGGCTGCAGAAAAAAAACAAGAAATTAATATTTAGTCAGACAACACACAGGCGTTTAAAGTGGCTGTAATTAAACCACTACTTAAAAAGCCTTCGTTAGACTCAGCTGTCTTAGCTATTACAGGCCGATTTCCAACCTTCCTTTCATTTCAAAAATCCTTGAAAGAGTTGTTGCTGAACAACTGCGTGATCACTTGCAGAGAAATGATTTATTTGAAGAGTTCCAGTCTGGATT
>JAOWBL010000282.1:0-16905 GCA_028564865.1 Zenarchopterus dispar | reverse complement strand
TAACAAGAGAAGTTGGACAAGGTGACAGACAAGGTGAGGATTTGGATTTTTTTTCAATTACATCAGAAATTTCAACAGGAAAAGACTGGCCAATCACAGGAAAAGGTAAAGTGAATACAGAATGTGACTGAGGAGAGGCCACAGAGAACAGATAAAGGTGGATTTGGGTGACTGTAAAGTATAGTTTATATTTTTGAGCAAAAGTAGGAAATAAGTGTATTACAGAGGGAAGTGGAAGACATGAATGAAGGAAGCAAATCAGGAGGTTGAATGATATTCATAAGTAGTGAAAACAAAGACTTTAAATCATGTTGATTAGGCTGCATTAAACCATAGCATTAAGTAGATTTAGAACACAATCCTTAAGAAAAGAAATATGGTTAAACATTTTCTTGTTTACAGTGAGGCCAGTCTTCCTATAGAGACATTCAAAATTTCACGCTTTAGTTTTAAGCAATTTGAGAGTGGGGGTTAACTAAGATAAGGATTAGGGTAAAAGTGACAGATCTAGTCCTAAGAGGGACCAAATTATTTAACAGATTGTCATTTATTATTATAGTAGGAGACCAGTTGATTGGGGGTGCAGAAACTGTCTGCACTGGGTGGACAGCTAATACCAGCAGGGAGAGTGTCCATATTAATGCTCTTGCTATTTCTGAAATACACAGTATGCAGTGGATTGGGTTTACAGAGTTAAGTTGACATTAAAAAAGGTTAACATATGGTCAGAAAATGGAACAACATCTTCCTTACAATCATCAGGAACAATGGCAGACAGGGCATTAAGTCCATCACATGTCCTTTAGAATGTGTTGGAAAAATAATGTATTGCTGTAGTCTAAAACTGTCAGGACAAGATGCAAAATCCTGGGTCAGGGTGTTGGTGGTGTAGTCCATATGAATATTAAAGTTCCCCATAGGTATTATATTGGGAGAGAGTGCAGACAGATACATCAATAATGTGGTTTGGGAGGACAATGATGGCAGTAATTATTGATTCAAAATGAGTGGAAAGCAGGAGTAGAAACCGATGGGACTCTCCACTTGTTAGGGTAGAACGTTGTGATAGCTCCTCTTCTAGCCAGAGTCAGGTGGTCAACAGTCATTGGACTGCTCACAGATTGTAAAAAAACAATGGATGAAGTATTAAGTCATGTGACCCATTGGTTTCTGATGAGTGGTTCTGAAGTGCATTTTGCTTCATACTGATGGGAAGCTGACAGGAACATTCCCACTGTATGTCAGTCAAACTTACCTGTGGTTACCAGCTCCTTCAGCTGAACCCCTCCGAAATAACTGTGGGGGAATATCCCCTTTCAGATGTTGACAGGCAAGTCAAAATTCTGGCCACTTTTAGCCAACTCTGGGTTACTACACACTGCTGATTATGTCACAAGCAGGATGATTACGGATGAGGAAGCGATAATGGCTAGCCATCGGCTGAACTGACTGTTAATCAATGATATTAGAAATAAATGTATTGCTTTATATAAACTCTCTTGACTTGGTTAAAAAAAAAAAAACCTTCAGAATTGTCATGGGTAGGAAATATGTTAATATAATGGTTGAGACCAAAACAGTTGCTTTAAACCGGGCTGTAAACATGTTTGTTTCTGCTTTAAATTTGGACATTTTAACATGGGAGTCAACGGAGACTGGCCCCAAAAGGGATTCAGTCTCCAGTTGCCAGTTGGATGAATTTCAATAAATCAAAGTTCTGCATGAGACTCAACCTGGAAGTCAGGTGGTTGGTAGGTTTCATATAAGCATAAGTCAAACTTACATTCAACGAGGAGATCTTGCACCCCTTGTCAGTAAGTAAGCTGACATTTAAGTGACCAAAGTTAACATTGGTATTCGCACAGTTACGAGTAGTATTAGACAACCTGGCTGGTCAACTCCTTGGCCAGTGTTTTAAAGAAGGAGTTGAGATGGCAGGCAGTTGAGATGTGGACCATATGGACTTCCTGGAATTTGAGCAATCCAAGTGGAAAGTCTAAAGAGACTCTCAGTGGATGCATCTCTGGCAGGGTAAAACAGTGATGTCGGGCAAATAAAGAACAACAAGGCCGGATGAAGTCTCTCAGTTAGAAAACAAAGCCAAAGCAGGCGAGTACTGCACAATCCCCATCACCAGTTGATGGAACATTTCCAGAAAAGACCAGAAGAGCACAGACCACAGGTCAGTCATGCCAGCCAACATGATTAGCAGGAGTTCAGGCTGTAGAATGGCAAATGAAGAAACTAGGCAGCAACTCTGACCCAAAATCTGTGTGAGCACAGAGTGGCAGTTGAGCAGTCAGTAAGCTAAAAATCAAAACAGGATGAACTTCTTAATTAAACAATCCATAAATTACACTCCAACTGTCCATGCATCAAACAAGACACTAAACATTAAAATGTTACACTTTCATCCCTTGCAAGCATTGGCAGCCAAATGTGCCAGTGTTCACTCCCTGAAGTCCACCGACTGGCCAATCACAGTATCAATTACAATGTCATTATGAATTTCAGATGTTTTAAATAACCTAGAAACCAGTATCACTGCAAGCATTACAATTTCCCATTTCAGTGACATAAACATTCATCCAATCAACCTTGTCATCTTGCAGCAGCTAATAGGAAATGATTATGAATACAAATGATAAACCCTGGGCAGCAGTTATATAATATCTGGCAATGATCTTTTGGCCCATGAGTGGAGATAAACATCAGCAGGACTCAGTGGTGATATTCACTGGTATTATAAATTAATGAGGTCCCTGTAGCTCTGATATACATAAACTGATAGAGACAGGGTTGCACATATGACTTTGGTTGTTGATTAGCAGTACTGGTTCTCTGTATATGTATCCAAGAGGTTACAGCCGTGTTCATAAACAGGACATTTTACTTCAAACACGATACTAAATGACAAGGGCCCTCATTTACTCTTGGAACAGCCTCAATTAAGTCCATTTTGACTTGAGTGCATCAGATCATTTCAGCAGATTTGTGCACATTTATGCTGCAAATCTGCTACTGTACCACATCAAAGGCACTGTACCAGATTTAGACCTGATTGGGTCGGGCCAGTAAAGCACGCCACACAGAAACATAAGAAAATGGTCAAAACATAAAGATAATGAATACACTTCAACCAGTCTGCTTTTGACAAGTTTGGATCCTTAAATTCAAATTCAAAGACTATCGTCAATGTCCTGTTGAAAAGATTGAGATTTATCAGACCGGATGCCAGCATTTTCTAGTTCAGTTGATGTTTGAGTTAGTCTTCTGTAGCTCAAGTCGATACACCTCAAGGTTTGATCTAATTTGTATTCTGAGATGCTTTTCTGCTCACATTTCTCCTCTGAGTTCTCTCTCAGCTAAGAAGCAAAAATGGCAAGTTGTCCAGACTAATATGGCATCTTTTCAATTTGTCTAAGTTAAAAGGCACTTTAAGATGCATTTCTTTTTCAGCCATTCATACAAATTCTCATACAACACTTCTTATTGTATTATCCATCCACCAACCTTACTGGTGGTGGGTGACCTGTTCTGTCTGCTCAGCCAAAGTCATGCACAAAATATCTGTGGAAATGTCACTAAAGGAGGCCCCACTTTGCAACTTCAGAGATTCCTTGACGCCTGATACCATAAGACACCTTCAGAGGTCTTGTGGAGTCCATGTCCCAAAAGGTCAAACTTGTTTTGGTTGGATGGAGACCTATACAATTTTTGACAGTTCGTGCATGTATTAGTGATGGTGTGGGAGCAAAAAAAGTTTGCAGCCTCAAGTAAAAGGACGTTTTCTTGAGCCATCCTTGATGAACCCATTATGAGTCTGTTCCATGAGAAAACAGAGGAAGCAGCCAATAACTCACAGCCATGAGTTACGGAAATTAAACACCAACAGTATGAAGCACAACAACATCATAAAAAATAGGCTTTAATACTCTGCAACAAAGATTCACTTAAAACCCTGGGTGCAATTTGGATGCAAATGCTGCCTGAAATGTTACCACTGAGACTTCATTAAAACCTGTTCTGAGTAAATACATCCCAGTAGGTGTCTAAACCAAATGAGAAACAATAATCCCTCCAAATGTTTAATTACTCCTTCTCTAGGTGAAGTAAAATTTAACTGAGCATATTTAAAAAACACAAAATTTGGTATCTTCATTTCTGTGACATTAATTTTCCCAAACATGCAAACTTATTGTAAAATAAGTGCACTTCAGGGTGTGTTCATGAATGTGTACATGGCTGCACAAGTCACGCTTTAAATATCTTCCTCAGTAAATTTACACATTGTCCATAGAGAAGAAAATCTTTAAAACAAACAAAAAAAAAAACAAAAAACACACATCTAAGATACTTAACAGCAACACCATCTCTTTCATCATAGTTTCAGTGTGCTGCTTTAGGATGATTGGATTTGGCACACATTTTATGTCAGATGGCCTTCCTTACACAACCTTTGTTGCTTACACATAAAAAGGGAGAAAATAAATAGTGAAGTAATGTTTTCTTAAATATTGTGATAATTAAAATCTTCATAAAAAATGATTGTAGGTTGTTAGAAAACAAAACAAAACATCAATTTCAGCACACAGTCTTTGACAAAAGGAAAAGATATAAGTTAATTAGTTTATGTTTGTTCCAACCTTTACCTCTGGCTGTGAGCTGTGTGTAGTGACCATAAACACAGAGGTTTGAAATGCAAGCAGCTGACAATGAGCTTCCTCTGAAGGGATGGTGGAATTGCCCTGAGGGAAAAAAAACAAAAAACAGGAGTAGAGTAGTCATCCAGGAGAGGCTCAGACTAGATCCTTAAATCACACCAGGTGGATGGATGTTTTGGCCATGTTGCTCCAGGTGGAGACTTGGACAAACTAAAGAGATGTCTCCTGGTAAAATTTGAAAAGCTGCCTCGGGAAAGGGATACTTGGATATCTATTCTGAAAGTGTTGCTCCGTTACAGGGTTTCAGATTTTTTTTTTCTTTTGTAAAGGTTGCCGCAGCAGACAATTGTGGAGTTGACTTAATTGTAGATGCCTTTCCTGACAACCTCTCCCATTTATCTTAGCATGGGGCCAACACTATGAGAGGCTGGGGAAATGGGGGCAATGTGGGGTTCAGTGTCACTTTGGTACATGACAGGGTTGGGGATTGATCTGGTGACTTCCTCACAGAGCGGATTTTTAAATTCAGTAGATTTTTTTTTCATTTATGTAACCTTCCATTACATAAATGTTAACAAGAACAACAGGAAATAAACTGCTCAATTACATTTCCATGTAACTATGATGAACCAGTCTCTACTTGCTGCTTCTTCACACTCATATTTTTGAGTGTTGTTAATGTGCCAAAAATAAAAGACATTATGTTTGACAAAATTCAATTTTAGTAAATGATTCTTGGAAAATGTTCAGTAAAAATAATATGAACTATTTTGGCTATGTGTTGCAATATTTAACAGTCTAGCAGCCCTAGTTGGTGATCATTGTTCAGCTTTGTGAGCAGTGCTTTTGTGTCTATGCATGTAGCTGTCCTTTATCATGAAGCTTACCATCACTTTGATAATGGCATATGGGCATGGATTCATTTCTCTTCAAAATTACTAGGAGTATAAAGTTTACTTTTCAGTGGAAGTGCTTTGCACATCAAATTCCTAAAGCTAAAATAGATTTAATTTCATCCACCTTTTGCATGGATTGGTATAATTGCAGAATGAACTCAAATAGTTAGAGGTCACTAGTGCTCACATGTTGAATGAAATTGTTCTATTAAACCTGAAGCACCTTCAAGGTTTTACTTCTGCATTTTGTTGGTTTGTCCATTTGAAGGTATGGTAGATTCCTATTTATTTATATTTGACAACAAATGGTAACTTAAAGGACACAAAAAGGGGTCTTAGCTTTCATCTCACCATTTCTGAGATTTGGACGGAAACTGTTGAAGTCTGAAAGTGGTGAATAGGAAAACATCTTCATCTAAATGTAAATGATTGCAAAAGCCTGAAATGTTCTGGTAGTAGTCTTTTCAGGCAGTTAAAGCATGCTTTTTCATGGCAGTATGTGCTACCTAGGTTTAATTAAAATTTAAGATTCTCCCTTCACCTCACCCGTCCTTGAAGGTTCTCTGCAGAAAATGAAATATTTACAGTCTGTGTTTTAATAAACAAGTTTAGCATGCTGCACGCACAAGCAATTACACACACTGAGAGTTGTGTGTACACATATTCAGCCATGCATGTATAATGATGCATCTAAATTTATATGCAAAGCAATGGAAAGCACAATTTGTCAAATACATCATACAAAAGACAATACAAAATCCATTTGGAAGATGTTGTAGTCTATGTGAAATCATTTGACTGAGCCATCGTCTGCAAAGCATTTGCTCACGATACTGTAAACGTAATGTTCAGTTGTGGCCAAAAGTTTTGGAATGGAACTATTTTCAGTTTAGCAATTTTTGCTGCTCAATCTTTGTGGTTGTGTAAAAAGCTGAACATCAATATAACGTGAAGATCTTTTTGGGTATAATTTTTTAAATCACAAACAAATACACATAATTGATGTCAATGACTGTTATTCTGACTGAATAATAAGTGCAGATTGAAGGCATTGTCCTCTGGTATTACGGATGGTTACCTCCAAAACAACATATGTAGTCTTCCCAGCTTTGCATCAAAATGATGCTACATGGAAGAAAATTCTTGCTAAAAATATTGCATCTTAAAAGAACTATGTCCTGCTTTATCACAAACGTCAAAGAAAGAGGCATAGCTGCAGAGAAGAATCCTTAGAACATTCAAGAGTCTCCAGCATGTACCTGAACCATGTCCTAAGGCAAAAAGGCTCAGGGACAAAGGTGGTAAAAGGTCAAGCATGAAATTCCAAATTGTGATCAAATGATAGCAAACTTGAACTTTGTCTGTCAGGATTTGGCCCAGAAATGGGTATCCAACATGACATTACTCATGTTCGCATTTTACAGCTTACCCTGGTGCATGATCACTGCTTCAAAAACAAAACAAACAAACAAAAACAAAAAACTGCAAAGAAGTTTTTTTTGGGAAAAAAGGTGGGTTAGTGTACATATTAACCTTTGAAAAAATCTGATGTATGTGCTTACAAAAATATTTGACAGTTATGAAACTCTTAAATATTCTGCAAAAAAAAAACAGTAATAAAATTTTATTTTGAGGTTTTAGTTCATTGCCTTTTGAAGTATAAACTACAATATTACTGCTTACCCACACTATTGATTCTTTTATTATTCATGCTTTTGTGTAAAGTACATTTTTAGCCATATTATTAATACTCAGTGTGTACACTAAGGATTTGCTGTATTTATATTTCTTCACCAAGCTGGTTTGAAGTTGCCTCAATATTCCCACATTTCATTTTCACGGTGCACATTTGTTTAGACAGTGGGTACATGATTAATATTTCGTTTTCATAATAACATAAATTTCACTGAAATCTGCAAGTAAAATCTACACTGATCTCCTGTAGCTCCCGCCATCTTCTTCACATTTCCCTCAGTCTTCATCGACTTTAATCCTTTGGTGTTATCAGTAGTTTGCTCTCAGCACAGATTCAAGTGTCATTATGTCTACCTCAGTTCTCTCTCCCAGTCATTTGTCCATGGTTGGTGCTGGCAATCCTCTCTCTTTTTGTCTCTCCAGTCATCTGAAACCTCCTCCATCATCTTTCTCATTCTCATACACTCATTCACCTTCCTCCTCTCTGACAGACAGCCTTCCCACTTTCTGTTCTCGGCCTCTACCTGATAATAAGCAGGGTAGTGAAATGCTGTGCTTCACTTGTTTCCGTCCATGCTGCACATGAAGAATGTGAATGGTGAACAGGGAGAAGCAGGAGCACTCCCATGGACACACAAATTCATGCACTTCAAACACACGTGTGCACACACACTTAAGCTACCCACTAAAATATATTTGATTTATCCATTTTCACCATGAGTCATTTGACTAGTAAGAGGTTAGCACCCATGATGAAATAATGAAATTTAGAAATTACTTCACTTTCAGTTGGAAGCAGTGATCATGAAACAGGGTAAGCCGTGAGATATGAACATGAATAATGCCAGAATTCAAGAACATTAATCTGTCTTGCTTTCCAGATTTAGATCTCCATGATATGCCTTACATGGCTCAAGATTTCTTTGTTGCTCCTATGGTACTCAGATAAAATCGGTTTTCATCCATCTTCAATACCCGCTCCATTACGTTCAAGGTTCCTCACTCACTGAGGAAAGAGGTAGTGATGTAGGCTGGATCTGGTTTGGAAATTTTGTAGAGAACTTAATAAAAGGTAAATCTGGGCATTAGTAGTGGTAACATTATTAAAATTCAGTTAGAAATTACGACTGCATTACTAGTGGTAGATTGTTGTAATAACATTGGTTATCTATATTTTGCAGAACCTGCTTGAGGAACTCAAAGTTTTTTACAAAAAACTCATGCAAGAATGGAGATAAGTCAAAGGCGGGAAAAAGTCCAGTCTTTATAAAAGACACAAGTTTATTAATGTGCAGATAATGTTACAGATGCTAAATATTCTACCTTTAGAAAATCTGACATCAGACTGAAAGCTGCAAAATTTACATTTTTATTCAACACAAAAAAGTTCATGAAGCTGCATTGTCATGAATGAAGAAAGCATAATACGTGCCAATATGTAATTCTCTGCTCTTCCAGTACACTGACAGTCAGCACACAATGCTGCCACAAAAACAGATTGTTGACCAGCAGGAGCTGAATATTAGTTGACAGGATAACCTCTCTTGACAGCTACACCTGTCTGAAAATAATGAAACTCTATGGACAAGAAAAGAGCTCTGACAAATTGGATGCATGCATTCAGCCTGGTCTGATAAGTGAGTTTATGAATTACATGACATATAATGGTGCTTGCCATTGAGCTTTGTTTTTCTTTTCCTGTTGAGCCATGTTGTAAAATTGACTCTCCAGGAATGAGATCCTACCCCGAATCTTTAGCTTAACCTTGAGTGTTGCATTCATTATACAATGCATTTATAATGCTGCTAAATGACACGTGAAAAGTTATGTGCAGAAATTACATGCAAATAGAATACATATGTTCGGTCTTTCTGAGCAATGAATCAAGATCATGTTAAAAAATAGGGACGTAAAAGTGTTGGTGCAATAGTAATGTAGCAGCCTAGAAATCTAGACGTACCACTGGCAAATTTAAATTTCCTTTGCAGTTTTAGCTACCTTTTGTTGGAGCTCATTAATTATGCCCAAATGTCATGGGGAGCCATTCCCATCAGTCCCTCTTTATAGTGTGAGTCTCTGGACAGGTTTAACATGACGACAACAAAGCGGCAATGTAAGCATGATGGTTAACAGTATAGATGACTGCAGCTGGGGAATGGCGGCTTTGTCATTAACAGTTAAGGATTTTGGCTTTTTCTTTGGGAATTGAACAGAAGACAGCACTCACATCATTCCTTTGCAAGGTAGATGTATTTGCTGTTTTGCTGACAGTCTACAGCAAAAGTTTCATTTACCAGTTAACTCCACTGGTAGCTAATTGGGACTTAGTGAAAACTCACTGGTGGTCATTGTCTCCCCATTCATTCCCCTGACGGGAGGACTGAGTGCAAGAGATGAACAAATTTCAGCCCTGCAAATTGCCATCCACAATAGCCCCTTTTACAGTGGCGGATACCCTGCTAAAGAATCTAGCGTGTCACCTGTCCTTTTTACATTAACCGACATTAACTGGGTGGTGTGTCGAGCTGGTCCCATGAATCTGAGGGTACACTTAATTGCAGGTCAGGACTAATGTAAACAGCACTGACTCAGGGTTTGGCGGGTCATGGGTGGGATTTGTTCATGACAAGATGAGGATGCCCACTAGCTCCTTATCCTCAGAGCCGTTGTTGGCATAAATCACTATATTATAGAACCATAATTTACAATTGGTTACTAAAATGACAGGCTGCAACTTTGCAAGAAACTTGACTCATTAACAAACTGAAGAGCCTTAGAATTTTACATTGTAAAAAGCATTTACATGACCTAGAGAATGTTAACATGCTTTCTTCATCCAGGGGTAATAGAGGGATCTAATCTAAAAATGCCAAATGAGAGTGAGATTTGAAGTGCCCGATGCTAGCTGATATTCAGCAGTCCTGAAGCCTGACTTTTACAGAGAGATGGACTGGATATGTCAGCCACTGAGGTCTTCCGTGACAGTCTCTTAGGGATTGTGGTGGATTTGGCCTATCTCATTTACAAATGGTAAGGGGCTTCTGGTAAACTTCCTCTAACAATAAAGTAAGCTATTCAAGAAGTAATCTGAACGTGATTATATAAATCTGTCTAATGTTGTAGCCAGCTGTCAGACACAATCCCAAATGTGAAAGATATTGGTTAAGTGTTTTAACACCGGTTATTCTCAAATTCTTCCTGCAAACTGCCATCTCTCTTGCTCTAACTCTTCCACACATCATCTCCCACTGACTCGCTTCCACCGCTCTGAAAACGTCACCTTGTTTATTGTTCTGACTGGTCAAAGAGCTACATTTATAAAATGTAGACTTTAAGACTGAATTTAGACAGTCCTAGAAAAAAAAAAAAAAAGAAGATATTTTTAAACCAGTCTATGTAGCAATATCACTTCTAGCCACATGTGGAAATATAGATTTGAGCCACTGACAATACTGGCACATCTTGTAATACTGTTTAATACCACCAGAGGTGCATGTCACAGTGTCTTATGTCAGGGGCTGACACATGAGCCATTTTTCATAATGTACTTGTGTTTTTGTGTATTTGTGAAATATAATCACTAATCTAATCAACTATAGTCAAAGTCCCTGCTTATGTTTTTGCTACATTCATTTGATCAAAGAGGCATCCAGTAATTACTTGTGAAGACTTGACAGTTTCCCAGAATGCATTTTGCATTAAAGACAGAATAAATACCAAACTACTAAAAGAGAAAGTTTTAGTAATGCGATTTTAACCTTAAGCCCTTAAATAGAAAGCTGGTGCTGAGAAATATGATGAAATGAAGTTCAACATTATGCTGCTCCTTCATGACCAATTAAAAAAGAAAATGCATGTTTCACAATTTGGGAAGGGTTATTAAGTCGGCCGGTTTGGCCATATGGTTTGCTTTAGGCTGATTACTGTAATAAATGATAGTTAATTTATTAATTTATTTTTCTTCATCTCACATTTAGAGCCGCTGAGCTTGTATGAGGCAGTTTCAAAAGCCATGCTGTCTGGTGGCAGGATGGTGGAGTGGAAAGGGCAAGAAGTTCATGTCAGCATGCCAGGAAACTTTCACTCATCCATGATATTTTTGAACCGACTCTAAACTGTAACTGTTCTGCAAAATCAAAGCACAACAATAATGTTCTCACCCTAAATACAGGTCACAGAGCAACATGCCAACACACACAAAAAAATGTAGATAAAAAGACTGGTGCATGGCGATCACAACACACATACAGCGTGTTCAAATAAATAAATATGCCTAAAATTGTTTAAAAAGCTAATGTTAATTATCTCTTGTCTTTCATGGACCAAATGTTGTTCAGGTGATTAACTAAATGAAAAAAGGTTAGGTGGTGTTTGGTTCCCAGTGTCCTCAGGCAAGACACACCTCACTGATGTCTTCATGCTGTGTGTGTGCATGCATATGTATGCCTGTTGTCCTCAGGAAGATTTATTTGATTGTCTAAAGCAACTACCATATTAAAAACTCGAATGCAACATAATCCTGTCACTTTGTTGCCACACAATGCCTTTCAATGACCTGTTGAAATACATGGGATACTGTGACATCACAGACCCAAATTAGAGTGGAGTTATTCAGCTTACCATTTTGTTTTAAATTTCTACCTATCTTCGTATCATGATTATGATAACATTTAGTGACCTCTGAACTGGGTAGTGTCAAAAACACCGAAAACCAATGAGGCACACCTTGCTGAAGCTGACACCACCTCTTTAAACTGCTTTTGACTGAGCTTTAAAGGCGTGGTGGCAAAAAAGGAGCTACGGATAGTGTATTTCTCTGGTATTTTAACCAAAGCATGTCACAGACATTTCATTAAGATCTCAGGAAAATGCATCAGCTTTTGAAAAATGGCAGAACATGTCTCCTTTAAACCAAGCAGTGTCATCAAGTCAAAAACTTGTACTTTGCCTAATATGTCATTTTGTGATGAAAAGATTTTTAAAAAACCAAACTTAACTTGCAAGTGTATATGAAAAATGTGAAAAGCCACACACATTGCGTGTGGTAAAATCATTTTGAGTGTCATGGTTTAGTTACATGCATTTGTTAGCATTTGCTCACAGCTACACTGGCTAAATACTAGCTCACAGACCCCCTAGAGAGGCTTTAGACCCTTAATCTTGTTATGTTTATGCAAGACATGAAGGCTTGACAGCTTTACTATATTTTGTAATGACTAATGCTGTGTTTGACATTAGAAAGGAAACTCAGCTGCTAAAGATAATCCTGACTATAAGCAGCGAGAGAAAAGGGAGGTACAAAAGCAACAAGGTCATGAAAAGGAAACTAAAACCAAGGCAAGTACAGTGTACATAAGGATGCAATTGGAAGAAGCAAAGGAGGCAGAGTTACAAAGAACAGAGGGGAGTGAGGGCAGATGATAAGAGGATGAGGAGAAAAGAGGAGTGGGCTCCTCTGGGGTGTAATTAAAGCTCTGAATCCTATTTGCCATTGACCGCTAGAGCTTGAGTTAGATAAGGGGAAGCGATGTGCAAATGAAGATGCAATGAGAAGGCACAAAGGAGGGTCCTTCAGTAGTAGATGAAGTGGAAAAAGTGGGTAAAAAAAAAAAGACAAAATAGCTGGATTAAAAAAAAGAAAGAAAACTGAGATGGTAAAAAAAAAAAGTTTGCCAAGCATTACAAAACATGGTAAAAATATATATTTTTTAAAAAACAGTTTTGAATGACTATAAGCTTTATATTAACTGATTTCTTCCCACATCCCCGTTAAACAGTTTGTTCTTCAAAGTAATTTTTTCCTTCTCAAGTTTTTCTGTGGCATTGAAAATGTAAGAAACTATAATAAAAATCAGAGTGCATGTACAGGGTTATGCTTCTTTAAGAAAGAAGACGGTTTACCTTCAACTGGAAGTAATTTGAAAGCTGCAGACGAAACAACTCAAGCGAAGCCTCGATTTAGATATTATGTGCATAGCTAAAACGCAATATAACACAGAATTAGAAAAAAATTGCACTCCTGTGAATGTGTCTTGCCTTTGTGAGAACAGTTGGGAATTTATGGTTCCCACAGGATGCAAAAATGAAACAGAACATTTATGCTCTTGTATGTTCTGTAGCACTGATCCTATTACATTGGAAATGTAATAGGATCACACAACCGAGGACACCAATAGCACAGAAACATTCTTGATTACTTTATTTCTGATATTTGGCCTCAGATGAATGAGCACAAATGTAATGATTGCCAATATGAATAAGCCTTTTATCATTATAATTCAAAATCATCAACAGAACACAATATATTAGTGTAAGTTTGATTGTGGAAGGATTTTCAGTTCGACCCTGGAGAGCATAACTGATGATGACAGTTCACCACCAGTTCAGCTTGATGAAATGAAGCATAATGATGATTTGAAAAAGTCATCATAATTGGCACTGACAGTTGTGGGATGGCAGAGCGTTTGGGTGCTATTTCCCTTCTGAAAGGAGGTTTGGTGCTGCGAGCACCTGGCCATATTTGATCGCTGCTAATCCAGAGCTGCCCCGGGTGCTGTGATGACTCAGTTCCATGTCGCACTTCATTCGGTTTAACACAAACATGCTCAGGGGACACCATGACTGATTCTCCCCTGCAGTGTCCCGTTGTTGTGTGTGTATGTTCATGTCTTAGAAAGAATGTACATTTTCTTTGTGACCCTGCATAACTAAAAATATACAAACATATGCACAAAACCAATTTAAAGCTCATTGTTGATGTCAGATGCTTTGACTCGTGGGAAATTAGAGAAAATTTCACATAAAGATTTGTGTTTTGAAAGCATGACTTTGAAAGAACTTGCAGAGTGTACTCAGTCGATTACAGCTAGACACACTTATAAGGTGCCATCTACAGTCACCACACTTGCGTTTGTCAGTATGTTGTATTTTTTTTCCCAAAAATCTGAAGAAGAATGTTGCAGAAGTACAAACAGAGATACAGACAGAAAGATGATGAACAAGCACGGGACAAATGAGTCAAAGGACAATACATTGACACTGACAGACACTAGAAGGGTTACAGGACACAAGTGAGGTCAATCAAGACTGAACCCATCAACAAAGGAAGTGATGCACAGGGGCAAAGACTTTCAAAGTAAATAAGGAATTGAGACAATAAGTAAACTAAACAAGCAGGGGCTGCATGATGGGGCTCCAACCAGGAACCTGGCAGAGACTCACTGGAAGGTGAATGGACTCAGCATGAAACATCTGATCATTCTGATTGGCTGCATCTGTGCACCAGTGTTTCTGATTCTCATCCATGAATGTAAATAGGCTGGAGTGAAAAAAAATTGTATTAACACTTGCCTTGATACCAAATGTAATGTTGTGCTGAGACACCGCTGAGGCAGTAGGAGTCTTTATTGTAAGGGAAAACAGTGTTGCACCACACGATGAAATTTTTACTTTGCAAATCCTCCACTGACACACAAAAATGTAATCGCAAAAGAAATTAAATTGAAATATCAAACTGTAAACACCAAATATAAAGTGACTGCTTCATTCAAGATAATTCCTGGCACTAGTAAGCCTTCTAGGATTTTTTAAGCATCTACAACAATGAGGCTTTTTTTGTTATTTCATTTCTTTGTCTCTGAGAGCAAGATTGTTCAGGGTGTTATGAGTAGATTTAAATCTAGTTCAGTCTCACTCTGTAACATGCTATAGATATATACATACAAAATACAAAAATGTAGTATTGTCAAAGTCTGAACATTTTTAAGATAGTAATATTTGATGTTGACCATGGTTTGTTATGGGGGAGTGTTCACACGACCAGCAAGCAGCAACCTTAAATTCAACTGCTT
Organism: Zenarchopterus dispar; assembly: GCA_028564865.1. NCBI lineage: Eukaryota > Metazoa > Chordata > Actinopteri > Beloniformes > Zenarchopteridae > Zenarchopterus > Zenarchopterus dispar. The sequence continues at coordinate 1,800 of JAOWBL010000282.1, read as the reverse complement.
AACTGAAACATGTTTTCTTTTTTAAATTCCTAACCTTAATAGAAATGCAAAATATTTGCATGGTTATATTTATCAAAAAGTAAGCCAAAATATCAGAATTGATGACTGAAAAAGTTCAAGAGCTTTTAGAGCCAATTTTAACAAAAATAATCTATCAGTCTTTAACAATGTTGTAGAGGAGTTCTGTCCCACTCTTATTTACAATATTGCACTATTTCAATAGGGTTTGAATGAACATGGTTATGTGTAGCTCTGGATCTGGGTCAGATCATTTTGATTCAGTTTTGTTTTGGTGTCCTTGGTCACACTTTTCGTAGAACTTAATGCATCAGATGGGTGGCCTCTAATTTGACTTGAGAACTTTTCGTTGACAAAGGACGTAATGGTCGAGTCGATGACTGCAGGTCTCATAGCTACTAAACAACCCAAATCCTCACCCTTTCCAACAGAGTGCTTAACAGTATCGTTTTCTCCAAAGTGGTCTCACATCCAGGGGAAATCAGGAAGTCAGTTTGTTCAGATGCAACTTTGTAAACTGAAGCTATGATGGGATGTTTTTAATAAAAAGTTTCCTCCTGGCAAACATACAAAACAAGCTATGTTTGTACAGACTTTTTCTAATTTATTGTTATGAACTTTAACACAAACTGAGAATAGTAGAGTCTGAGATTTAATTTTTTTTTCTAGTTATTTGTCTGACCTTGTGGCTAGACTCCAGGGACATCCACTCCTGGGATGATTTGCAACTGTACCAAATGCTTTCTTCAAGAGAACAAATCTTCTCACACTGGATAACTCTGGACTTAGATGGCATTATTACTCCACTGCATACTTTTAGGTTATTTTCTTTCCATAAGCTCTTTTTTAATAAGTGAAAATTCCAGTCAGGATTGCTGGTTAAATCCAAATTCATGAGACCAGGGAGCAGGTGTAGAAAACAACATAATTCTTATTATAACAAAAAGTGCTACCACAGCAGGCTATCCAAAAACCTATAAAAGCCTCACAAATGTTGACAGGAGACAAGCAAGTAACACAAGGAGCAATGGGAAGCATGACAAACACACTGACAAATAGAATGACAAACAGAATGACAAATAAAATGACAATGGACCAGCAGGGGAGGAGGAAAGGACAAACCTATATATACACACAGTGACACACACTCAAGGATAAGGAGGCACAGGTGGGATAAATTAGGACAGAAAAGCCAACAAAGGAAGTCAAGTAGGATACCACACACAAGGAGAAAAGACTTTCAAAATAATACAGGAAGTCATGCAAAATAGCAAATACTTTCTTCAAACTGAAGAACATGAGCACAAAAAAGAAGAAAGTTTAACCAAACAAGAGAACAATGTTTCAATCTAGGTTGGAGTGTTTCCGTTTTATTAATTATATTGTACTGTCAAATGAAATACAAGGTACCAAATTAGCGTATGTGGTTTTGATTAGTCAGATATTTTGCAACATATTGAGATCAGAAAAATTCTGATTTGGATTCTATTTAGGAGCTTTGAAACATAAATTGTTACCTACTTCGAGGACTGCTGTCAGACTCCAAACAACTCTAGGACTTTAATGTGTAAAAATGAAGTTTGTAAGAATGAGTCAGCAATTTAATATATTTTGACTATATTTTCAGCAAGCTGAAAAGGCAGTTTTTGAACAGCTCATGTAAATCTGCAATTGCCCAGAATCAACTCAACAATGTTATGTTTTTTATATTATATTTTATATATATATATATATATATATATATATATATATATATATATATATATATATATATATATATAT
>JAOWBL010000281.1:0-17954 GCA_028564865.1 Zenarchopterus dispar | reverse complement strand
TATATATATATATATATATATATATATATATATATATATATATATATATATATATATATATATAATACACACACACACATTTACAGACAAAATATACTTTAATAAAAGGAAAACCAAAAAAGAATTTTGGTTTTAGTGTATTTGGGCTTATTTTTGTCTAATCCATCAGACTCTGCATGGAATTGTGATATTTTTTTTTTTTTTTTTTTTTTTAAAAAGATGCTTTTTGTGTTTCCATTTTTATTTGCTGAATTTTATTTATTTATTATTTTAATTTTGTTGCATTGAGTTCTTTTTTTTGTCCGTTTGTTCATTTATTCTCCTCTATCTTTTCTTAGATTTTTTGGGACGGACGGAGGTTCCCGTGGCAACCATAAAAAAGGAGTTGGAGAACAAAGGACCCGTGACTCGACGTCTTCTGCTGCATGAGGTTCCAACAGGGGAAGTGTGGGTTCGCCTTGACCTGCAGCTGTATGGCAGCAAGTAGCCGTGTGTGATGACCTGAAATCACAAATGGTTTCCTCTTCACAGGCACCAAAATAAGAGCTGTTAACCAAATAAGACAGGCTGCTGTTTGTCACATAAACAGTCTTGGATGGTTTCTCTCACATGCTTAACATGGAGTCCAAGGAGATGCCTTAAAACAAAAATAATCGTAATTTCTGAGCAGTTTCACATACGATGCCTTAAGTGAAATATTAACCAGCGCTAATATTACCTCTTCTGATGTCATTCAAATCCCCCAGCAAGGATTAGGCCTGTTGGACATCTATACCCAGCAATAACAGTCTAAGTCTTCTCTTTTTGCCATCAAGAAGACATCAGGTGGAAAGAGAAGCATGAACCTTTCAGCATTTTATATCTAAACTATATTTACAATCTTGAGAGCTTAAGAGAGGTCCTAGCCCGTTTTATTAAAGCAATAAAACCATGTCTGCTCCTCTGTAGTATTAATACCTTGCCAAGTCTTCTTAACCCAGGTCATCCAAGTAACTAGTGTTTTACCCTAATTATTGAGACATGTAAATGTTAATTTTTTTTTTTTAAATATAAATTAATTTTCTTTCTTTTTTCCCTGAGGTGATAGTTACTGATGGCTTTTGAGAAGCTGTACTGGCCTGATTTTTGAGCTGTCACTGATGATCACTGTCTGGGTCAGTGTCATCCTCACACAGGGACGTTAAAGGCGTCCAACAGTACATGACAAGTGATGGACAGCAACATGAAATGCATCAGACAACTTGAAAAAGAAGTTTTAGTTTGAAACTCTGGTTTGGAGTCTGTTTACTATTGTGCACAAAGATCTCAGGATGTGTTCTGGGTCCAGTCTGTGTCACTGCAACAATACTGAACAGAAACTTTATTTTTTCTTTCTTTTTTTAAAATTTTTTTTATAGGATGTGCGTGTGTGAGAACGTATCTTTGAAATGTGGACGCGTAAACATACTGAAACAGTTAAGATGCAGAACGATAGTTAGATCTTGCATTTGCTGCTCTTGAAGTTAGCTATAACTTCTTCGTCATCTTTTAAAGTCTTCGGTTTTTAAAATCATTGGGAGGATGTTGGGTGTAATAATGGTCTTCTAATCTGCTTTTCAGTCAAAGCTAACTGATTTTGAATAACAGGGTAATATGATTTTTAAAAAGTTGTCAGTAAAGAGCTTTTTTTTTTTAAGATGTTTTGCTTTTTACTCTTTAAACTACTGGACATACTTAAGTCTCTCTTTCCAGCTCCTTCCTCATAGACAAAAATATAGTTGATTTCTGTTTGCCTCAAAAAGTTATCTTTTATAAACAAATGGGATTAAAATGTACTTTTATTTTCTCTTGGGTTCAAATCCCATCTTTGTGTTCTGTGGGTAGATAATACTTTCAGGCTTGTTTTTTGTTTTCTTGGGCTAAGTTTCTTTTTCAGCTCCCTTTCCTCTGGACAGAACCAGAATAGTGTTGTATTTATTTCTTAATTTATGCGCGTGACCATCCAAAGGTTTGGATCTCTTCTGCTGTATCGTCTTGGATAATCAGTTGGATCTCATTGGGATTTTTTTTTTTCTTTTTTTTTTTTTTTTTACATGAGTGATGTCAGTTCATGAAACATGTGGACTTTACAGTTTTTGTTCATGTTTTGACTTTTATTGGTAGAAGACTGAGTCAACAGTCTTTTTTTTTTTGAGGCCACTGACTGTTTTCTGTTCCTTTATCCACTTTATCTTGCTCAGTAAACAACAGTTTGTTTTTTGAACTTGTAAAAAAATATGAAAAGACTTGATAGCCTGTCTGGTCTGTATAGTTGGGTCAAAATCTTTTAGTTTAACTTGTTTTTTTCTTTTTTTTTGCCTCTGTAACCTAAACTGTCTGTAACCTGCTGTTTGTATTCACTTTGGCCTCTACATGGCACTCTAAACCAGGGTTTTTGAAGGCAAAATAAAAACATGAAAATGTTTATAAATTGTCAAATTATTGTCTGGTTAGAGAAAAGCGGTGTTTAATACAGCATATCTGAGTATGCAACTCTGATACCATTTACAAACTGTGAATTTACCTGTTTTTGCTGTATGAAACACTTTGCTTCAACATTTGTACACAATTTCAACATCTTACCATTATGAAGTTATTTTAAAAAAATACTCAGTCCAATAAAACCACCTGATGTAATGCATAACAACATATGTTTAATTTTGAGGTTTATATTCAGGATTTATATTCCCTGGTTTCTGTTGGTGTCCAGACGTAAGTCAGTGGAGCTCAGTGAGGGTTGACGGCGTGCACCAACAAACCTCATTAAGTCCTCCTTCGCTCTCCTCCGGCTTTGACTGGGCCACCAGAGCAACAGTCGTTACGTAACCACGCTGAGTGACTCTGCAGCGAGCTGACACACACAGCTGTGTCTTCTGAGTCGACTAAATCAGCCGAACTCAGCCTTCTGAAGTGGTACTAATGGCTTTTATGCAGTAGTGATGTGGAGATTAATATTTACACTTGACTGAAAACAAATATGTTACAGATGTAGCTGCACCACTTCTCTTCTCCACCTTCTCTTGGTGGAGAAGAGGAAAATAGCATTAGTTTATAAGACACCTAAATACTTGGAAACCATCTCACTGTACACACTATTTCCACTTTTTGGTCTGATTTGAGTAAAATATTACATCAACTGTTCAGAACTAAAGAAAAACATTTGTTTACCCTTTTGTGAGAAAGACAGTGTCATCGTTTCAATAAAAGTCACAAACATCAATAATTGTATGCCTTCAAAAAGTAGTCGAATCAAAGTATATGTCTGATCCTTTTCTCCTGATTGTTGGCGTTGATCATACAGGTGAAATCAGGACAGAATGTCAGAGGGAAGCAGAGTTTTTGGTCATAAAATAGATGCTGCTAGATGGCATCAGCTGGAGGGATGCTCTGTTGTGTTTGTTAGTTTGTTTACTTAGTTGACTGCTAAAATGCAGACTAATTGAACAGCCTCGAGAAAATATCCAATTTGTTCATATTCTCTTGTATACCAGTGGGAAATGTTGCGCTTATTGCATCACTGCTTCTGTTTGAGAAGTTTAGTAACTTAGCTCAGATTAGGGGTTTGGCTTTTAAAACTGTGAGGAAATATTGTGTGATTAAATTGCAAACTAAAAAGGAGCCAAAATGTATGAGAAACTGTGTTGTTGCAATTACAGCACTTAAAATGTTTAAAATGCTTTTCCTTTTTCTCAATTTTTGAACTTGAAGAGTTGGAGCTGTTGGTGAAATGAGGGGGGTGTCACGTCTTCCTCTGAGACTATTTCAGCTTATCCAAAACAAATTCCTCTCAAGTGTGTTCAGAGGCTGGAGCAAACCATTTTTTTCTTTAAACCAAGCTGGAAAAATCCCAATTCAGATTATTTCAAAGTTTATTCAGGCTAGCTGGCAAATAAGTAATTTAGCCAAGCTCTCAGTTGACCCACTTAGCTGTCCTATGACATGTTTGAAATGCGCAGAGCGATACTGGCTGCATGAGAACAAAACAACCAATCAAAACCACTTAACAACACAATTACAGGAAAATCAGGCAGCAGAAACATTTGGGCTGGATCTGGTTTGCTTTTGGCACCTTTAGCTCAGTTTCAGCATGGCCAAGTGTTATGTGGGCCAAACGCGACCCAAGGACCAAGAGCTGGGCCAGTCTTGAATTATGATCTGTCTTATATGAATGTGCCAAATATGACCCAGAAGTGATAAGCCCACTTGGCATGGGTTATAAGGAGTCCTATGAGGGCCAAGTGTCATCTGAAGTCTCAAAGAAAATAAAAATCTCGCGCATATATGTAATGGATATGTGGCTGGGTTTAGGCCCTCTCACCCACAGTTAGCACTACCATTTAAAGACCAAATACAATAACAAAGGGGGGAAAGCAGTAATTTCTTTGCTAGTCAGGAAATAGAGCAACTCCTTGTCATGATGTGGAAGTTTTGGATTTTGTTGATACTTTGATTTTCTTGGAATTGTTTTGAAATTGTGAAGTCCTCAGTTTGTCCTGTATTTTCTCTCCTATTTTCCACCTCTTTCTTATATTTATATTTATATTTATTTCTGTATTTGTGTTTGAATGATTCTGCTTAATTATCCTGGTTTAACAGCACTTCTGTCACTTGCACCATTCATAAATCTTCCTGGTAATCCACTCTTTCACAAGTCTCTGTGTACGGACAGACTACCTCAAATCTCCCCAGTTGTGTTTAATGCTGGTATGGCGACAGAAAAATATAAAGCACCTAGCAATAACCAGTAGAGGAAAACAAGCCATTTCAGACTTTAAATTAGCATAAAGCAACACCAAGGGATTTAAAATATCAGCTTTACTTTCATTTGAATGAATATTTGATTAATTTTAGCTCTAGTGGTCTATCATCTCTACAGTCAACAAAAACCAGTAAAAGTAACTTTGGACTCCCATCTGGGTTGTCTTTTGAGTCAACCATGTACCATTTCAGCACTCGGTCACACACCAGTGTCAGTGGACATCATGACAGGAGCAATTTTAAGAGAAAAGAGTGACCAGATGAGAGATCAAACAAGTTAATCTGTGTTATAAAAGCAATTTAGCCTCCACGCCTGTATGAGGACCATCTGGGCTAGGATTTCCAAGTATTCATTTGTGATCTTTTGAGAAGCTACTAAAGTCCTTTGACCATAATAAGGAAACAAGAAATACCATGGTATATGAATGAAATACTTTAAAGTATAAAATCAATTTAACATTCAGATTCAATTTGTACAAAACGTAAAGATGAGTTTATTTCTCAAGCAGTCATCTATTAAAACATTGACCTTACTGACTCTAACAATGTTACCATCATTATGCAGTTTACTATACAAAACGTTTTAGCATTTTCAGTCCTATTTACCAACACTTTTAGTTCACTCTACCTGCTCCAAAAAAGAAAATTATAAACCCAACAGCACAAACACTGTGCACCACTTTATAAAGTCCTATGATTCCTAATATTGTTTCCTCTCAAATCATTAGCTTTAAGGTTGTAACTTTGGTCTTTATAACATTGTTTTTCTCTGCACTCAAGTGGTTATTTTTTAAAGGTGTCATGACATGTTGACACCGAGGTCAAGAGGTAAAACATGAGTTAATGTATTTTCATCCAACAGGATTTTTTCCTCATAAATAAAGTACAATTAGTGGAGAGGCGGTCAGCTTGCAGAAATAGCAAAGCCAGACAGATAGACAGAGCTTTTGGGCGATGTAAAGTATGAAAGAAGAGTGTATCAAAGCACAAGAAGAGCGGAGTTTAAAGGCAGCAGGAAAAATGAGCAGCATATGGAAATAAACACATATGAAGGCTCAATAAGAGAGTATGGAGAGAAAGAGACATGTGGATAGAGGATGAGTCTGAGAGGCCCCCAGTTCCACTTGACTCAGTCATGGGAATGATTTGATTATCACCACATGAGCAGCCGTCTTATATAACGCACACACATTTGTTTGTTCCACTGGCCTCATGGGGACACTTACTACCATAATGTTGTCCATAGTTCTTTACCCCTAACCCTTCACCACAACAACAGAAGTCCTACCCTAACACCAAGTCTTCACCCTCAAAAAGCTGTCTGGACCAGATAAGAGTCCCCTTGGGGTTGGTGGGCCATCAGTTTTAAACCCGTACAGGGATATAACAGCAGAGAAAACACATGTACAAAGATAACTCAAAAATGATGAGGCTTGTGTTCTGGCCAAAATACCTCACTGAGTAAAAATGCCCCACAGCAACAGAAAAACAAAACAATAAAAGAGAAAATCCACATCAAAGGAATCAAGAGGACAGAATCCATATGAGCGTTGTTTACAAGGAGCAGAAAAAGCTCCTGAAGGAATCAAATATCTGTTATTGTACAGCCAAAAATAGTTCTTAAAAATACACTTGTTCCTTTTGATTCAGAAAGGTTTGGTAGAAACAACAGCGCACGGCTCCATTAGGAAGCTATTCAGCTCTTTGTAAAAGTGAAGATCTAGATAGAATTACAGTCTTTAAGAGATGCTGGGCTTAAAGTGAAGCCGCACACACACATAAAGGGGGATGCCCTTGTGCATTAGTAACTCTGCATACTGAAGTTTACTGCATTTTCAATTTTTTTTTTCAATTTTTATTTATTTTTTATTTTTTGATAGATATTAGTTACTTTCTGTTCATAATGAAGTTTATATTTTAGGTGATGAACTGACAGGAGGCCATCCACCCTGACCTGAACCTCCACCTCATGAATGATGGAGTAAAAGTGCCAGAAGAGTAAAGACTGCTGCCGTGCAGACCCAGTGTTCCCACACCAAAGCTGACAAGTCCTCTTCTGAATTTGTTGTTTCAGAAATAACTTACAATTTCTCACAGAACTTGCTGCACAAAGTAAAAATTGTTAATATTTTACCACCCTGAGCAGAACAAATAAACTACAGATACAAGGTGATACCTGGCGTGTGCTCTACACATAGAACATTTAATCATGTTTGTTTTTTGTTTTGTTTTGTCAGTATTAATGATTCTGATGACCAATTACTGTGAGTTTATTTTATAACCTTTTTAAAACATGTGGGAGCAGCCTAGATCTATAGGACTAGTTCTTGTTAACATATTGACTTTATTCTGCTTTATGCTGTGGCCACGCTCGTACATGGTGGAGGCTTGAAGAGCGTCATGTCAGGTTTCTTTTAACCTTTTCACTACACCACAGCAAAAGAAACCTTCTCAGACCAGGTGTAACTGTGGTTTTCTCTCCCTATGCAGTTTATTGACAGAAAACAACAAAAAGGTGTTGAGATTTCAGAGAGAGAAAATAAATTATTAAAAAAAAAAACATGTTCAAATGTTGACTCAGTGACTTGGATAAAAGTACAAATGAGTACTACGTACTACACCCTGTGGACTTAAAGTGAATGTAAACACAAAAACTGTCAAGCAGGCCTTTTTTATGCATGTATTGGTTTTGTTTCTTTTTTTATATAATGGAAAAATGTAATGAGAGCGGACAAAACGTAGATACAATTATAATTATCACATCTTAGAGCAGCTCATGTTCAACGTCATGGATTTCATATGGTGCATCTGAAATGGGATGGCTTTGACTTTTTAGGTGTGTTTTTAGTGCTGTGTGTCCACCTTTCCACTTCTGCCAGAATCATTTTGGAGTAACTTTATTTTATTTCTTTTTTTTTTAAAAAAAGCTATTATACATTTCTGTTGCCACTTTTCAGGTAAATAGCTTAGATTCATCCATGCGGTTTGAGTATAAACAACATTTCTTCATGGTTGTTTATGTCATTGGTACATACTGTTATGTCATTGGTATAATACTGTAACTCATCTAGAAATGTTAAAAATTTTAATTGTTTTATAAGCAATAAATCAACTTAGGGTGTAAATCCTGTGGTGGGTGAATGTGACTTTGGCTCATCTGTAGGGGGTTTGTCTGTGTAGCAGCGGTTCAAGTGATTACAGCAGCACCAAGTGGACCAGCTGTCATTCAGCCCGCTAACATCTTCTACTTTAGCAGTGACACCAGGGACCGGATGGGGCTGGTGACCAGAACACCCATAGCTCTGAAAAGAGTATCGCTGACTCAATAAACTTGACAGTTTCTAGCATCCTCAAGTGTTGTGCGTTGCTGGTGAGAAACTTTAGTAGCTGCATCTTCCCACATGTCCCTCGATAATAAATGTGTAGAATGACAACAGAAATAATAATAACCAATCACAGAATTTCAGCACTGAGGCTGTCTACTGGTGTTCCCTGAGTTCATGTTTGTATTGTTAATGGCTGACATCAACACTGTAATACAATAAATAAAGAGTTATTACTCTTATTCATGTAGGGCAGATTAATTGAGCAGGATATGAACAGTGATGGTGTTAGAAGGTCCAACTCCATCACTCTTCACCAGCAAACTCTGCAGGTAGCAACAATGCTGACCCTTGATAACATGTCTCTGGGGGAAATGGTGGGGCGTGGGGTTGTGGGGGGTAAAAATACTGTCACCAGCATCAGCAGCTCACAGCAGAATTTCACAAAGGTCTTTGTGCTATGCAGCAAAAGTGTGAGCAAAGTTCTGACAGCAAAAGCACCACTCTTTTGATTAAAACCGTGTTGGACAATTGCTGTTATAAGAGCAGCATGTTATATGTTAGTGTAACAGCAGATTGGACCAGGACAGCCTGGACTACAGCAGTTTCACTGGTTAGATTAGGCACCGCTGGCGCTGACTCAAAATCTCTTATCACCCCAAGAACATTATCCGCACAGTGGAGCATGTTGGTGGCAGTGGCATACTGTGAAAAATCTTTTTCATCACCAGGGAAATGGGTCGGCAGAGAGAGACTGCTGCTGTTAACAGGGAGGTTCTTGAGGAAAACATGATTGGGTCTACCAGATATTGGAGACTGGGATTCACCTTCCAGCAGAAAAGTGATCCCAAGCATGCTCCTAAAGCAACAACAGTTGTTTCATTAGATTCAGTTCAGTCATGTCAATGCATCTTAAAGAATATTAACTTAAGTCCAAATAACGAGAAAACCAGCCAGTTGTGCTGAATCTTCACTTTGGTGAAATTTTCTATCCTGAGAAAACTTGTGGTGACAGTGGGGAGGAAATATTTTAAAAAGAAACATTTAGATGTAACACTGACAGAACCAGTCCAACTTCAGGCTTGAAGAAATTCTCCTTTAATCAACAAAAGTTGTAATAAAGTGCACCATACCATAGTGGCATCTGGCACCATCCGGTTGGGGCACTAAAATCAGTGGTACTGTTCACTGTTGTGTGACCAAGGTGGAGCTGGAAAAACTGCAGTCAGTTGATTTTTTGACAAACAATTATTTTTACATGCAACATGGAGATAAACACCAGTTGTACCATTTTAAAGTTGTTTTTTCTTAAACAAAACTCAGATTCCTGTCATCAAGTAGAAGAATATGATGTGTTGGATGTCCTTCATTGTTGCCCTTTCTGAGCTCTTTGTTATTGTTGTTTTGTTTTGTTTGTTTGTTTGCTTTACTTTATTGACTGGAAATGCTGTCTCATCGGTATGATGTTGCATTGCAACGTAACAGAGATAACTACAACCATCAGGTGCGAACACCTGTCAGTGGAAACACTACCAAGATCAGAGCTTACCTGTTCCAAAATGTACCTAATGTGGCTTTACAGCTGTAATTGTTGCAAAAAGTGGCTCAACAAAGACTTTCGGTGGTGAGTGGAGGCTGAATAGTTAGACACACGTTTATTTCTCTTATTTTTGTGTTTGTCACAATGAAAATATTTCACATTTTCAAAGCTGTAAACAATCTATTTAAATTCCAGGTTGTAATGCAGCAAAATAGAAAAAAACACAAAGGAGGTGAATTCTTTTGCAGGGTGTAGGCATTTGAATTTCCTTATTAAGGCTTTTGCTCACAGCTAGATTCAAAAACTTCCTGTCTGAGCTGCTGCTGTTGGGAAAAGGCATTTAGTTCATAAAGTTGTTACAAATTCTGCCTAAAAGCAAAGTTTCACCTTTCAGGTTTGAGGAAACTTTTGCATACCTGTTGAGAGCTGTTGCCTGGATAAAGGGGCCGCTCTGGATCAGAGGCAGGAGGGCTTCTCTGGCTTTTCCTGTTGCGTAACATCGGCACCAAAATAACCTGCCAGCTCGACAGGTTGACTGATCAAATTTTTATAAACATCACCTGATATAGAGTTGTTCTTACAAAACTGCTGACTGAGTTCTACATCAGTTTCATACTGCCTTAAAATTCAGTCAAGTGTCCACAGACACACACACACACACACACACACACACACACACACACATATGTCCACACATATGTGGCAGAAGCCGTTGTCCAGTAAACAACTGCAGCAGCTGTGTGATGTAAAGTGTTTTAGTGAGCATGGGGAGAGAAAGTGAACCTCAACACTGCTGAATGAAACCTCTGTAAACTCCTGTAGTTTTACTTTCTGTCCATATAGAGGAAAGCATTTTTTTATACATAGCACATACTCTGATATTTAAATTGATGAGGCTCAGGTACTTTTTCTACACATGAACGTATGAAATATTACTGTTTATTTGCAAATTTTTACTCTGTTTATTCTCCTGTCACATTTCCTTTTCTTGATTCCCTCCCTCAGTCTGTCTCTGTCCTCCCTCTCCATAAAAAGACAGAGAGAAAGCAAGAGCGGAGCGACAGCGCATCTACATTTACAACTGCACATGTGTCTGTGTTGCTTAGAGGCAGTGAGGGAAAGGAGGCAACGTTTGGCAGCGAGGGAGGAGGGCTATCCAGTCGACCAGTCAGGGTCTCTCGTGTCACATTTGTACCCGAAGGAGCTGACCTCTTTCAGCTTCTGTCTGGAAAATAACCTGGAAAAAACTAGAATGGAATATCGGAAAACTGCCCTCTGGAAACCAGCTGGAGAAGCAGACCTCTTCCTCCTCCACCTCCTGCTCCAGTTGCTGCTTCTGCATCACAGACAGAAGAACTGAAGTGGAGAAAGAGAGAATGACAGACGTTTTTAATTTGAATCTGCATAAGGTAGTGAAGAGGAGGAGGAGGCTGGTGTGCCACTGTGACAACTGCGGGGGGAAGGACAAGATTTACAAATTTAATTGTACACTTAGTGCTCTTTTGGCTTTTGTTGAGGGAAAGGCAAAGAGCACAGAGGAGAGAGGAGGGGAGGAGAGTGTAGAGATTAGACGAGTGTGGAGCTGAGAGGTGAAGAGAGGAGGAAGAAGCAGAGGAGGAGAGAGGAATAACCACACTCCAGATGGGATGTTGGCAGTAATGAATCGTGAGTAAAAAACATTTGGATTTTTATGTAGTAGTGACTTCACATTATGCTGATGCCTCTGTTGACAACTCTGTCTATGTTGATAAAGTGTCACGTGTTCACTGTCTTCCTTCTACATCTTCCTCTCAACTATCCTCTCTTGCTTTAATTTTGTGCTCCTTATTTCATTGTTGTTGTTTGTTTTTTTAATTCTATGTGCTCAAACTACTCTCTCACTGCAGGTCATGTTAGTAACGGAGCAGCAGGAGAGGGAAAGGCCACTGTCACATTAGATTAGTGTTAGGAAGCACACACATGCACACTTCCAGGGAGAAATGGGGTATGAGCGTGATGAGCGTGATGTTGATATGTGTGAGGGGAGCGGTGTGTGTGTTTGTGCCTGTTTGAATACAGTTTGAGCCAACCAGACACACGGTCAAAGGAGCCGTATAGCTTTTTTTAACCACATGGAGAAAAACAAAGAGCCTTTGTCATCCAGAAGAATTTAGTCAGACTGCACAAACTCAGAGCAAAGGGTAGAAAGATGAGTGTCGATGTAAAACAGACAAGGAAGGAAAAGTGTTTTGTTCTTACTGTTGGCATGAGTGATCCACTCCCCAGTGGATTCTTTCACGGAGGATCCAATGGTGTCTGCACACCAAGAGAGCAGCTTTGTGTGAATTTTTAAACTTTGTATGAATTACCCAAGTAATAAAACTCGTGGATTTAATATTTCATATGTGCTGTAAGACATGGTGGAAAGATAAGTTGAACTATATTGAAAGCATTAGTGTTTTCTTACTAAAGGTTAGGACGCTGTTCTTTTGGACGTGAGCCCAGACCTTGCAGGTTAACTTTAAGTCGCATAAAGACTCTAACCGGATAAAACCCCTCTTCTGTCCAAGTAATAAAATCTACCAACCAGTACCTGGGATTTTTTTTTTTTTAATAGATTTAACTTAATAAGAGTGGAAACAGACCGTTACACAAAGGCTGTAGAGGAGAAAACTGATATTCTTTCTTGTTTTCAATTCGCCTCAACAACAGAATTCACCTGTAATATTTAATTCAAAGCATGCACTATGGGGATTTACTAGCTCCCTGTCCTAATACATGAGCATCTCTGCTATGTCTTCCCTGTCTCTACCTTGGTGTATTTTTTTAGCAGCATTGTGAATTTCATTTTCACTGCATAAAAAGAAAACCAGAACACTGAAATCAGGCAGATCAAAAGGTGTCACCTGACTCTCACACTCAGGGTGTGAGCTGCAGCCATGAAGAAAATGCTTCTCATCTTTGTTGAAAGCGACACCTGACTGTTAATATGTTGTTCAAAAACACTGAATTGCTTACTTTAGGTTCTTCAGCTTCCCAGTTTCCTTTTCCTCTGAAATATTTACTGTATGCCGTTCCTCTTGCATGACTGATTTACTGAAACATGACATCCAGGGAGCAAGGACATGCACACTCCATCCCTGCATTCACCGCAGACACACCTGAGACACACCTGAGGCAGTATATCAGCAGCGCTTGTTGTCGCCACTGAGAAAATTTTAACATGTGTGATTTCTAACCAAGAACAGTGTGTTTCCGTATTCAGTAAATATCTCCTTACCATCCACTCACCCATCTTGGGACGATACTGTAAGTAAATAAATAAATAAATAAATAAATAAATAGTCTTCAAACACAAAACTGACACCCAAAATGGGAACAAAGCATAACAAATATTCCTCTAACCTATCACTGACAGGGGGGGGGTTTGTGATTGTGCTCGTGAACATGAAGTGGGGGAGAAGCTTGGGTTGTGTTCATAATAGTTTTTCAGGGACTTCTGGATGCAAAATCATCCAGAAGTCCCTGAACCCACCTTTAAGGTTATTAGATGATGTGAGACCTTCATGGGCAGCCAGTGTAGACCTGTTTCCCTATTCATCTATCTAGATGTGCTTGGTAGATGTTCTGGAGGTAGATATTGCTTTACACTGAGCAGAGCCAGATCAAGTGGGGTGTATTGGGTGGAGACGGGTGGGGTTTTATTAGGTTTATGAGAAGGTGTTGATTTTAGGCATTTTCCTCCAAAGCAGATCCAAGTGAAAGAGGGCAAACACGAGAATCACATAAATCTTCTGACAGACAGGCAGACATGGTATATCAGTGTAAAACAGCTTCTTTTGTCAAAACAGTCGAGTCACAGCAGCTATAACAAGCAGGCTGCAGGCCAAGCGTTTCATACTAATGTCATTACGTAACTGTGATGTTAATCTGCCTGATAGCAAATTATGGCGTGATTTTTCACTACACTTACCTGCCCTGACAATGAGAACCATCTGTTCTCTGCTTATTCACAAAGCTTGTGCAGTGGCTTCCTGAAGCAAAAACGTCAAGTTACATTGTTTTAGCTGCGGTTGCTGATGCGTGAAATACTAAATTAAAGAACAGACAAACGACACCTATAGTATATTTAAATCTTTTATGATGCCACAATGACATGCCTTTTGGTGTAACATGCAGTAATCCAAACTGTCAGGTCCGATAGCAGAGGTGAGAGACCGGCAGAGTGGGACAGAAAAGGGAATTTGTGTCCTACAGCATTTCCACACAGCATCACAAAGTGACCCTGACAGTCAGTGAGTTTGGAAGTGCTAGAAGGTTAGTTTGTGTTTATTTGTTTCAGTGCAATGACATGTTATGTGGTTTGCTTTCATGCAGTTTCCTGCTGTGATGACAGTTCATTTCTTTGACTACTTAGTTGGTTTTGCCACATATATCTGGATCTGAGGTGTTTTTTGTTTTGTTTTGTTTTGTTTTAATGCAAATGATTCGGTGAGGGTGGGACAAATGCACATCTTGTCACAGACAAAATGTGCATTTTATTCTCCAGCGTGGTCTTACGTGTGACTGTCAGGTGAAGAGTGGTGCTCTTGTGCATTTTTACAGTTGAAAAAACCCTCAGAAATTAGGCCAGTCTGATTTTCTCTGAGAGCATCATTCATTTTTTATGTGCCAGAGTTTAAACTTCCATCCTTTACAGCTTCATATCGCTAGAACACAGCATTTAGGTTTTGTCGTCTGTAATGTGACACAGTTTAATTTCCAAATAAATCATTGTTCATTTTTATTAAAGACTATTATTATGACATGTTCTCATTTGTTTGTCATGAAGATTGTGTTGTTTTCAAACAGTAATTTGGCCATTTTGCAATAATAAAAGGGTCTTAATGTAGTGGGGAGGGTGGAGTGAGAAGATATTAGCAAGTAATGAGTGTTTAAAAATGTCAGCAGGGGAAATCAACATGTTTATGAAATTAAAGCGTTCCACATCTACAGGATTTGATTATTGGGATTGTTTTGATCAAGAGATTTTGTGTTATGAAATTCAAGGAATAAAAGTCAATAACACAAGCCTTATTGAGGAGCTTTGCACACTTGAAGTGTAATTAGAAAGTTGAGCTGGAGGCACCAACCACATTTAACATGTCACTGGTGAGGAAAATGCTTCATTCGGCTGGCTTTACAATTATGTAAATATGAACACTAAAGTTACTTAGCAGATGCATTTTCACTTATCTTCGTCCATCTTTACAGAGGACTGAAAGATGTAACTATATTTGTTAATATTCCAGTGTCTCTGATTTGTAATCATCACAACCTATAACAGCTGACCATCACACCAAACTCGTTCTCCTACACTCTAGGTTGTGTATAAATAAATAAATCTAGGTAAATCATTTTGTGGAATAATTTGTCTGTGGGGCTGCAAACAGAGTCATTTGTAACAATAAAGCTCATGTATATTCAGGAAGAAGGTCTCCAGAAATGAGTGACTGCATGTGCAGCAATGCAGCTGGTGATCTGTGGCTACCTGGTAGTAGAATAATAAAACACTTTCTAAAAATAATTTTTCCACTGCTTTCATGCTACCGAGAAAAATAGGTTTGCCACTTCATTTTTAAAAAGTCAAGCTGTAAACAAGGTGCAACAATATAACAGGCTAAAATACAAAAAGGTTGCAAAAATTTTCCCTATTTGACTTTACTGAAAAAAGTCTGCACTTCTTCATGCATAAACCAGAAATAATGAACTACCTCACCATTTACAGAAACATGCAAGAAAACGTGAGTTTCATTTTTGTAAACAGCTTTCTCTTTTCTGTTCACTAATCGGCGGAGCTCACCAGTGTCGTGGATTTTTTTTCAGCAGCCAGAGCAA
Organism: Zenarchopterus dispar; assembly: GCA_028564865.1. Taxonomy (NCBI): domain Eukaryota; kingdom Metazoa; phylum Chordata; class Actinopteri; order Beloniformes; family Zenarchopteridae; genus Zenarchopterus; species Zenarchopterus dispar. The sequence goes on along the minus strand of JAOWBL010000281.1, from coordinate 2,459 downwards.
TTCTTCTTCTGACTGAGGTTTGGGAAGTTCATCTGTGATGACACTGTCACCATGTGAACACACAAAGGTCAAGTGTGTGGTGGTGAAGGCGCCGCCTGGAAATGACTTCATAGTGACAAAGTGGGCAGTTCAGACTCAGTTGTTCTCCAGTAAAAATGCAATAGTACAATTAAAATATATAGCTTTCCTTTAATAGTACCTGTGTGTACAGTATTTTCATGTTCAACTGCACTACAACAATGTAGTTAAGCACTCCTATGACTGCTCAAGTGTTGTTTATCTGAACAAGCAGCAAGTTACTACATAATTTAGTGTGTACTAATGTGTGTGTGTGTGCTACACTTATATGTCAGAACTTTTATAAAAGTATGAATACGTGCTCTATGATTTACGTGTCAAATATTTCAGCCCATTGTTTTTATGAGGTCTCATCAAGGATGCCTCATTTTTCTACTAGTCTTAGCAGAAAACCAGCTCAGACGTGTTAACAATAACACTGACAATAACGATTATGTGAAAATCTGGTTAGAGGAATACAGACTGATGGTTACAGTATCATACTTTCCAAAGTGTTCAATGGTTAATTCCTGATTTGTCAAATATTAGTTTAACCTGAATAAAATACACACTGAAGTTGTGTAAGAATGGAAAAAGCTGGGATGTTATGCATATTTCATAAAGAACAATTGGTTCACATGATTAAAGTAGATTTTAAGAGCTTAAAAAAGACCCTGTGGATAAGATTTTATGAGTGAAAAATGACAGACATGACTGCAGGTGCACACCTGAATCTACGCAAACGTGCTTATTAACATGATCAACTGAGTAAACACAAGTGAATCATAAAGCATTTCTATGTGTCGTTAAGCTATTATGGTTCTTTTTATGTCGTGGATGAAACTCCTCAGACAGCAGAAGAATGTGTTCAAGTCTGGGATGACTTAAATTCTTTCAGTATAAGCAATCATTATCTGATGAGGGTAATAAATCTCCAAACATTTCATAACTTGTGGATTTACCTCACAGTTCTCCTTTTTTGTGCCTCTTTCCTGCAGTTCTCCTCACAGCATCCTTCTCTCCTTGCAAGTGATGAGGAACTGATCTGACCTCTGAACTGTCTTCAAAATCATGAGTACCCCAACGACTGAAGGCCCAGCTTCGGAGGGGAAGGTGGTCTCCCAGGAAATGGCAATGCTCAGCAACTTGCTGGCAGCTTACACTTTCATTGCAGGTAAACAAACAAACAAAAAAAACCTTTTTCGTGTGAATGTGTGTGTGGTCAAGCTGTGAACTACTCCTACTTTTAATTCTCTGGTGATACAAAACATTACTAAAATGTTAGTGTCATGTCTTAAAATTCTTGAAAAAGCAAGATTTGGACCAAAAAGCTCATAACCTGCTAAGAAGACTCTGTGACAGTAATAAGTCAACATGTGTCTGGCAGCATACGCTGAACAGGTAGCAGACAGGTAGCTGGGCTTTTGTTCAGAGGTCAAATGTGAATGTGAAACGACAAGACATGCAACATGTGTCAATTCCCTTTCTCACAGACCAACCCGAGAGGACAGCGCTGGTGTTTCTGGGCGGTGTGTGCGTGGGTCTTCTTATCACACTGTGCGCCATCGTCTTCCAGATACACTGTCGAGCAGACTGCCACTATGGCAACAGTAATGACTTCCACCATCGCCACAGGACCAGACACCATCACCGTCGCCAGCATAGCTGTCCCCACCACCACCCTGGAGATGATAATCCAGGTGACACTACTGCTGTTGTCTTGGCCTCAGGAGGAACGGGGCCCCCTGGAGACAGCGAACCAGAAGACTGGGATGAAACATCTGACCGGTCAGCACGGAGACGCAGACGGTTCGAGAGAGCTTTGCTGAACGCCACCATGTTTACATCATCTGAGGGTATGTTTAATAGAAACACATGAACAATCAGACCTCCAGGATATTATTGAGGTCAAATTTATCATATTTTATGTATTTTGGGTAGCCTACTTAATTTCTTCTAAAGAAAAAAAGTTATATTGCAAGACTCAATCGGTAGATGAATTGTGGGTAGTAATTAGAGAGATTTATGTAAATATTACCTTGAGTTGGTCATACTTTATGTGACTATTTCCATAAGATGTTATATTGTAATTGTAACCATAAAATCAGTCAAGAAACAGAATTGAATACTAAAAAAAAAAAAAATTAGGATTTAGAAACTTGAGACAATTGTCCTGTGTCCTGGTTTCTTGTCAACTGCTTAAAAGTCTGAGAATAAACCAAAAATGTTTATGTAAATAGAAAAGCTTTTGTATACAGAAACACAAACAGTTGTGTTTAAAATACCAAAAATTACAAAGCACTTCAGTTTAAAGAAAAGCCTTAGATGTTGTGTGACAAGACAAGAGTGTGTTTCAAACTGTCTCTGTGTGTATATGTATGTGTGTGTGTGTGTGTGTGTGT